>JALPQI010030088.1:0-13025 GCA_025490895.1 Thaumatotibia leucotreta
TTTTGGGTTTACGAAGACGAACCGAAGCCGACAAAAGTTGTTCGTTCTCGCAGCACGATCAAAAAAATGGTAGCCACGTTTGTCTCCAAATCGGGTCACGTGGCGACTATCGCTCTTGAAGATCGAAGAACTGTCAATGCCGATTGGTATATAGGCGTTTGTTTACCGATTGTTTTTGCTGAACTGCGAAAAACTAACCCTAACCGCCGTATTATACTACACCATGATAATGCCAGCCCTCACACCGCTCAGAAAACAGACGACTATCTGAAGGGCGAAAACGTCGAATTACTGGACCATCCTCCGTACAGCCCCGACCTAAGTCCCAACGATTTTTTTACTTTCCAGAAAATAAAGAATCGGTTGCGTGGTCAGCGTTTTCAGACCGCGGAAGAAGCAGTCGACGCTTATAAAATGGCCATTTTGTCAACCCCCACTTCAGACTTCAATAACTGTTTTAAAAACTGGTTTCAGAGAATGAAAAAGTGTATTAAACACAAAGGAGAATACTTTGAAAAACAATAAAAGTACTTTTATTTCATTAAAATGCGTATTTTTTCCGATTCCCGAAACTTTCAGGGCAACCTACGTAGTGAATGATGATAAGATGACTAGATGCAATCACAAAACGCAGAAAATGTCAACGTCAACATTGTCAAAGAATATTATAGGTCTTTATTTACCGACTCGAACACGCATAAAAATAGTAAACTAAACAATTTTCAGGGTGTTCTGTTATAATTTTGTAAAAATAATGAATGAGAATGATTTAATAATGCATTGGCGTTGGTGTAGAACTAGAGTAATGTGTTAAAATCGTGCTGCGTTTACTTTTTCGTCCTAAGTTTACTGCGACAAAATCTTGCATTAAATACATGATGCATTTGGAAAATTATTATCACTAACCCGATGATGATTGTAATGTGAATATATAATTACCTTTTTTGAGTTTCCTCGCTATAGTGAGGGGAAAAGTTTTGTGTTACACACGGGTGCAAATGTATTTTACTTCTCGTATGTTAAAACACTCGCTGCGCTCAGGATTCTATTTTAGAACTACTTTTTCAACTATAGAATCCTTTCGCTTGCTCGTGTTTCAATTTCATACTCGCGGGTAAAATACAACTTTGCACCCTTGTATAACAAATAACTATTTCGTCGATGCCGTTACATTCTGACAATAAAATTATGCAAGTACTTGTGAAAGTGACTTGTATTACGATAAACGGTAAAAATGAGCTACAAGCCACCTAACCTGTTTATTAGTACTCGACATACATAAATAAACCTTTATGTATCAAACCGGAATCAGAAAGGGATTTGAGAGTACTGTTGACACAACAAATGACACAATATTTACCAAGAAAAGCGTTGGTCACAGATGTAGTGAGTGATTAATTAATCTATTGTCTGTAAGTCTTTGCACTTAAAATATAAATATATGAATATAAATATGAGTATATCCTAGATTTTACTTATACACTGTTGTGTCAACAGTACTTTCGAATCCCATTCTAATCGCGCTTTGATATTATAACGTGTAATATTGACATTTCTACAACAATTTTAAATATAAAGCAAAATGCACGTGTGTTTTATTTACAAATGGATATTCGAAGCGTAGTGCTTTTATGGTTCCATAGTAAACAAGGAACCCTTATAGTTTCACCATGTCCGTCTGTCTGTCCGCAGCGTAGCTCAGTAGCCGTTCGTACTAGAAATCTGCAATTTGATACAGGTATGGATGCTAGAATAAAAACTAGGTTTTTTTCGGATAACTTCCGTACTCGTGAAGTGGGGATATTTTTTTATTTTGCTGTAATCCTATAGTGTGCATGGGGTATGGAAATGGAAGTTCTTCACTAAAACCAATATTTTCGCAGATAACCACTGCAGAATAAAAAAAATGAATGGTGGGCTTATAGAATACTCTAAAATAAAACTATTTCGACAATAATTGGCCCAGCCGTTTTCGAATCACTACGAACCCTATATTGAGCATGGACCGACATGCTCTTGGCCAGGTTTTTATTTATTTCAAATCTTGCATTGATTCAATATTCAGCCATTTCAGCTGAACTCGTAGTTAACCGCGATTCCCTTACAGTTTTACACAGTATTTTGTAAGGGCATTTAACCACCGTTCCGCCCATAAAAACTGTAGATACGCTCCATTTAACACGGACGACATCAATAGCATATAGCTTTAGTGTTTTTCTTATCAATGGACTGCTCCCTTTGACAAAAATTAAAAATCATCCCCTAAAAGTAGCGAACAGTAAGGGAGAGAAAGGAAAAGTTCACCAACAAATAAGTTAGGGTGTCGAATCAAATAGATAAATAGACCCAAAACGAATGGACGCGGTCGCTCGGTGCGTTAGCAGGGTTTGTCTTCCGTACTGGGTGCCTATACAAGTATACAGTTACAATACTGTAACATTTTATAGATGTATATATATTATGCAAATGAAAATAAGGTTCATAAGGGTAAATCAGGAAACATAACAATTTATTTGGGTACTCGAGACCCCGCTGAGTCAACACGGATGGGTAAATGGGGTACGTTATATGCCGGCCCAGTCCTCACTAATTCGATTAGGTAAGAAAAGTATACAACCCTGGCCGATTTAGGGCTATTCTTTTAGAACAAATACCACAACCGCAATCTCGTAGACCTTATATCAAACAAGTAATTAAATAACATGTACTTATAAATGGACTCGGTTCTGATATGGGGCTGATTTTAGGTAGATATGGATTTATTGTTAGGTTTACTCGCGCACAAAATTATCACAAGTTAAATAGGTAAAATCTTGATCGTTAGGGACATTTTTGTGAATTTGTTAAAAGAACATGAGCAATATTTATTTGGCATCGAAAGCTCAATAGTACATTTCAATACAAGTGCAAAAAATATATTTTTTCGATGAGGGTGAAAGTTAGAGCCCGAGTGAAAAGAGGGCGACAATCACTCGAGTTAAAAAGAAGTTTTTACACGTGTATCGAACGACTTTTTTCATAACAAGTGCCTTAAAAAGAGGAATTTACGCACGCGAATCGTGTGCTTAGTTTACTTTTCCGCACTAGTTACACGCATCACTCTTACGCATATTCTATTAATATAATCATGACAATCACACTCTCTGGCGCGTGAACGCACCTGGACTTCTCATTGTCTCTCCTGGACTAAACAATCATAGTCGTATAACATTATAACTTCCGTAACATTATTTTTAATGATACTGAGATTCTTCGACACCAAAAAGTAATAAAATCGATAGGTAGCTATTTCAATTTTGTAAACCTCTATCAACAATTCGTCCCAAGTAATGTCCGTTGCGGAACAGCGTGTTTATTTAAGAAGGGATCGTTACGCGCGAGTTCAGTTATCAAGATGATTGATTAGGGTGGGAACAGCGTATCAATGGAGGGGAGTGTATGATCGATGCGGGAGTTGCTCGCAATTATCATATTCCCGACTTGGCTTGGAATATAAGATTAAACAACATTTATTATACTGGTATTGAAAACCCTTTTGTTATAACTGAAATTATATTTGACGGCGTAAAGTATAGAGCTATTGTATTATGAAGTGTATTGTCTCAATTTACCTTTATAGTAACAAAATTCATCGTACATTATTAGTCAGTAGAGATTTTAAGATAGCTCGGATATTCGATATTATACTGACTTGTTTTCATCGCCGTATTGTTTATTATGTTACAATGATTGTTCTATACAAAGTACCATATATTTAAAGACACAGAAATGAATATACTAAATTTAAACATTTCTAAACGTAACCATTGCTACCCTTTTACGGTTTTTAAGTTTTCACACATAAGTAATCGGTTAGGAAACGGATGTATTTATAGCTACCTGGAAGAATTCATAATTTCATCCTTGTTTCATCTAAAGTTTCATCCATTGAATTCGTTTGCAAATTCATTTTTCATAGGTTGCAAAAAAATGTCCATAACCCCTAGTAGATCGCGCCTTTTCGTGAAACGCGAGTGATGGCGTAGGGAGCATTTTGCCGCCCGTACTTAATACGATTTTTTTTGTTAATAATGAGTCATATGCATTTGTAATTATATTTTAACGATAAAATAAAATACCAACTACAAGAACAGG
The DNA here is from genome assembly GCA_025490895.1 of Thaumatotibia leucotreta. Lineage (NCBI taxonomy): Eukaryota > Metazoa > Arthropoda > Insecta > Lepidoptera > Tortricidae > Thaumatotibia > Thaumatotibia leucotreta. The sequence continues at coordinate 4,135 of JALPQI010030088.1, forward strand.
AATAATTTATTAAAGTTTTATACTTAGAAATTAGGAAATAATGCTTCGGGAAATCTCAGGTAATTCTTTTTGTTTTTTTTTTTGAACTTCTTCATTATTATTTCTATAAAATTTTCAAAATAATCTAGATAGTAGGTTTATTTTATAAATTTTTATAGTAATAAATTATGCATTTTCCTAATCTACAGCGTGTATTTTACTAAAACAATCCTGCACATCCATTGCACCCTTTATTTGTCCTTCTATTTTCGATGGACATAAGTACAGCGCATATATCTTCAGGAACGGAGGGTATATTTTGATGTTCCGGTGCCACAAATTGAGAGATTTGGTGTCTCAGCTGTTTCTGTAAAGTGTTCACGGCGTTCTAACAATATGCGGTCTAGTCATAGCCGGGGCAATTTCTTTCAGAAATATTCGTCGCACTAAAAGGATAAATCAATCTAAGCGAAATAAAACAACAACACAGAGGCCAATAATATCATACCATAATTATTTACTTCAAAATAATACTATATGCAATGAAAACAAGTAATATTTCAACGATATCAAAAAATTAAACATAAACACTTTACTTACGTGAGTAGTCGCGCGGTGAGCAATTTGCCGCCAAACGCGATACACAACAAACAATCTTTGTCTCCTGAGGTCATCCGAGCACTGATTTAAATTTTATTTTAACACAGGAAGGTGAAGGACAGGGGGCAGTTACACGGACGCTTTACCTTGAGAAATACATAGTGTGCAAAATAAAACAAAATTCTTGCCGCAGGCGGCAAAATGCTCATAGCGCGTGCGAGCACTCTAGGATTAATGAAAACAAAATTTTAAGTCATAATTTTTGTGTGACCGATGCATTTGAGAAAGGCTAATCCCTAACTAATATTAATATCTTTGGATGCTCCAGGCCTTCGGCCCTGCGCAAAGCTCGGCCCTCCGCTTCGTTTTCATGTTACACTATACCATTGTGTAGCATGGTAGCGCTGGGCTTTGGCAGCTCGGCCTCGCGAGCTGTGGCACCTTTGAGGATCTCTTCGTGCCTTCGGCCTTCGCAAGGGATCGAAAATAAGAGTAACACTCTTCCATCGCGTAGTCTGGGAGCGCTGGGTTTTGTTCAGCGCGGCTTTAGATTTCGCAGGCGAGTGCGCCAAGGAGGGACGCTCTGGGCTTTCGGCTTTCGGCCTTCGTAGGTTGTTGAAACGAATCGCGCAGCAAATAATTAAGTAACAACTTTTGGCATTAAAACAGTGCGAAAAATTAAAATTTTCTGTCCGATCACCAATAGGAATATATACCTATCTTTTAAATTTACCCTTTTTATTACTGCTGAAGGTTGTTGAACCACATAGTTTGTAGTTATGACTAACTTTCGTACACAACTGAAACGATCGTGATTTTTGTTTTAATGAAGGCCTATGGCTGTGGCTGTGACCTACAAATTTATGGCACTCAACCCAGCAGGCTTAGCACATGATTGGTGTGACAGTATGTCGCCGCGAGATAGATCGCCCATCCTTCACTAGCTATATTAACAAAAGAGGGACGGATCGACTATCTCGCGGCGAGATACTGTCGCGCCAATCATGTGCTAAGCATACAGAACGCGTTAAAATATTTCTCAAATATTAGTCTAGTAGTCATAGTAGCTAATGTTGGTCAGCTGATGATGGAAGGTATATCTCCGTAACGATTAGGAGTCGGCCCTTCGCGAGGTGGGCTTTCGGCCTCCAACCCTGAAGCTCGCTTTACATATATATATGTGAGCCAATTTCTTTTACTGTGCCTATTTTCTATTTATACTACCTATAGTATATTTCACCGATCCATTTTCGTAATCAAATATGAGATATATACAGCGAGCACGATAAACATAATTAGTATTTATACATTATACCGCTTCATAGCAAAATAAGAGAGCCATAGGGAGGCCAATTAATCTGATTTAATATATATTAACGTCCTCATTTTTGCTCGTTAATTAATGCTTCTGGCTTTCGCGAAAATTAGCAATGAATGATGTTGGGAACTAGAAAACAGGTCTATTCAATATACCTACTTTCACATACATAATAACTACAAAAAGCAAAATATCTGTTCAGACACATAATATCACACAGTGGCTAGGGTGCTCACAATCCTCTGAGCAGGCCAAGTTCAGATACTTTTGAGCACCGTGTTCACTGCGATTCCTGTGAACGAGTATGAAGATACAACGCATACAGAACTCAGAAGACAGATTTATAAACTTGTTTTATATAAACCGAGAGGAGAGATACAAGATACATATTGTAAACTATTTCCAAATTATTACGGTGATTTTAAAGTACCCCTACAAACAAATAAAACATGGAAGCTGCACGCCATACTAAATTGCCTTTAAAAAACGGTCCTGAACAAGGAGGTTGGAACTCTTAGGGCGCCTTTAGAGAGACGGCGTGACAGACAAAACCCGTGCCGCGCATATGCGTTTTACGCATATGTGCTGTCAGTACCTCTCGGGACGTCATGGGTATATAAACTGTAAAAATATACCAAGAATGCCACATTGCTCTGTAATCTGGTGCAGGAACCAGTCTACGTACGTTAATAAACAAAATTCAAACGTTTCCTATCACAGGTAAGTAAAAAAAGTTATATTAAATTCAATATAAAATTAGTATGGGCGAGAGACATAGTGAAGAGACACGATGCTGAATTTGTTATCGATAGTCTATGTAAACTCTTACAACTAAACGGTGTTAGTAGAAATTCAAAATTTGTTCCCGAGTTACGGACGTTTCCTATGTATAAGTAAGTATAATTATGTGTATTTCTCTATTTAAGTACATATATATATCGTCGCCTAGCACCCATAGTACAAGCTTTGCTTAGTTCGGGGCTAGGTTGATTTGTATGGGACTGTCCCCCAAACATTTATTTATATTTAGCAATAATATAATATTTATCTAGAGTGCAGACAATGAAGCAACTATACAAAAACATATAGTTTAAGAAATTCTGACTTAATTCTTAGATTTCCTATAGAACTATGTGTCAGAGAACGCTGGATAACGGCGACTGGAAAGTTGAACTGGTTTCCGCAAAAACACGACACAATTTGTTCGGACCACTTCCAAAATGACTGTTTTGTAAAAACAAATCCAAGATCTATATTGTCATCCAATGCTTGTCCAACTTTAAAACTCCATCCTGCGTTTGACAAGGTAAGTTAGCTTTGCTAAATAATTTCATTATGTTTTAAAACTAAAGTAACTTTTAAAGGATTTCTGATGTTATCTGTTAATACATATTAATTTAAGTATGTAATTTCCAGGTGTTTCTTGTCCCAAGTAACCCATCTGATAATCTTTCAAGAAAACGTAAAACGGTACAATTTACGAATTTAAAAATATCTTTATACAATTATACATCTAGTTAATCTGTCCTCATATATAATACCTAAATTACCTAACCATCGAAACTCCCTACAGTTGATCGTTTAATTTTAGTTCCCATTTATAGTTACAATTTTAATTTAAGCACCTATGATATACCTACATTTTCTTTTTGCGTTTTATAACGTAATATAAGTAGATATACTTTGCACACCTTGAACAAACAAACCAATGCAAAGGTAACATATATAACTAGACAGCCTAGCCTTACCCTTAACACTTGTTGTTTAACTTTAACCTTAAAGCTAACAACTTAATGTAAGTAGGTACTTATTGTAAATATAAATTCAAATAAATGTATAAATTTTACTGTTTATATATCATTCATAACGACATAATTTTAGTGAGATTCTAAAAATGAGAATGTTTGAATAGCTTTTTTCAAGTAACATTTTTAGTCAAATAACTGTTGGTTTTAATCTATTGATAAAAATATCGAGCCATACCACAACACTATTTACATTAACCTGTCAAAATTACCTGACACGGTCGATTTCTATGAAAATGACAGCCAAGGCCGCCTCTATCTCTAAGGTTACACACTAAAGAGGTCCGTGCTCTGTGGTCCTGAATTTTAGTTGACAAGTGTCATCTCTTGCATCACGGTAAAGAATTTCAATTTTAACCTATTAAAACTTAAACCGCCATTTAAGAATAAGTAGTTGTGATTGGTCCATCAAAGTTTTCATTGGCTATATTCTATAAACATTTGTCAAAGATGTTGCGCCGAAATATGCGCGGTGTTAAAGACAAGTAATACGTCCTGCCTATCTTGGCACAATTTGAACAATTGTTTTTGGGGGCATTTTTCAGCTGGCGTAAGACGTCCATGCTATATATGGTCGCAGAAGTACCCTCTCAATAGGTCGAAACATGTCGAGCAATCATCGATTTAAATTACAAGGATTATTCGACGTTTATGACATTATTTTTTCTTCCTAGTCGTGATTCTAAACAATAGTTATTTGTTATACAAGGGTACAAAGTTGTATTTTACCCGCGAGTATGAAATTGAAACACGAGCAAGCGAAAGGATTCTATAGTTGAATCACGAGCGAAGCGAGTGGTTCTGAAATAGAATCCTGAGCGCAGCGAGTGTTTTAACATACGAGAAGTAAAATACATTTGCACCCGTGTGTAACACAAAACTTTTCCCCTCACTATAGCGAGGAAACTCAAAAAAGGTAATTATTTGTTCACATTACAATCATCATCGGGTAGTGATAATAATTTTCCAAATGCATATAATGTATTTAATGCAAGATTTTGTCGCAGTAAACTTAGCACGAAAAAGTAAACGCAGCACGATTTTAACACATTCCTGTAGTTGCACACCAACGCCAATGCATTATTAAATCATTCTCATTCATTATTTTTACAAAATCATAACAGAACACTCTGAAAGTTGTTTAGTTTACTATTTTTATACGGTGTTCGAGTCGGTAAATAAAGATTGTAACCTATAATATTCATTGATAATGTTGACGTTGACATTTTCTGCGTTTTGTGATTGCATCTAGTCATCTTATCAGCATCCACTAAAACAATTTTTACTTATGGAACTTTAGGATTTATGTGTTAAAATTATCATATTATATAAAAGTTTGTATTTTACACTAAATTCTCAAAGAAATTATTTAATTATCATTAATATGGAACGATTTCCACGAGCATTTTATGTTTTGTTAATGCTACTTCGCGCTACGCTCCAAGGTCATTACTTTGCCACACAAGTGAATAATATGCGTTTTTACACGTTCGTATTAAAGGATAAACGAGCACTTTACGAGCTAGTGAGGGGAAAAATTAATTCCACACAGCTGAAGTTTATAACATGCGTTTTTCTTCACAGTCATCAGTTCCACACAATCTTGTTTCTACCTAGTTGCGATTCTGCACAATAGTATTACCACACAGCAGATATTTTTCGCACGAGTTTTTCTTCACAGTCATCAGTTCCACACAATCGTTTTTCTACCTAGTCGCGATTCTGCACAATATTATTACCACACAACAGACATTTTTCGCACGAGTTTTTCTTCAATCTTGTCTCTACCTAGTCGCGATTCTGCACAGTATTAATACCACGCAACACACATTTTTCACATTCATCATTTCCAGACAATATTGTCTCTACTTAGTCGCGATTCTACATCTGCACAGTATTAGTATTCAAAATGTATATGGGTTAATACTATTAACCCATATACATTTTGAATACTTGTGGTGATGGCAGTAAGAATACATTTGTCACCACCCCAACTCCTCCTGCGGGTGTCGTAAGAGTCGACTAAGGGATTGAAGTGTCACTTACCATTATTTAATAAAAGATTGTTGATGGGCAGCAGCGTCATCATAGTGGACACATTCTGCGATTGCCAATCCGCTTGCCCAGTGTGGCGATTATGGGCATTTACCTCCTAATGCGTCTATACGCATAGTTAATAGGAGAGGCCTACGTCCAGCAGTGGACTATCATAGGCTGATGATGATGATGATGATGATGATGATTTTGAATCCTAATAGCAGTGAATAGAGATCAAAACCAAAGTGGCCATTATGGCTTCGTATGCATTATCTAAATATAAGATATTGTTGAGGTATTTATCAAAATAGAACCTCTTCTTTATGTATGACATTATTGTCTCTGGTCATCGGACATATCACGTGTAATTTTTTGTTACTCTCTGCTGAACAGCATTATAGCTAGTACCCCGAAAATGTCACCAAATATCACCATGGGGGAGGGAAGGGTCAAAAATAGGCCAAAATCGTATGAAACGTATGTGAAAAATTTCAGTTGCGTGGTAATAATATTGTGCAGAATCGCGACTAGGTAGAGACAAGACTGTGTGGAACTGATGACTGTGAAGAAAAACACGTGCGAAAAATTTCTGTTGTGTGGCAACAATATTGTGCAGAATCGCGACTAGGTAGAAAAAAGATTGTGCGTAACTAATGACTGTGAAGAAAAACTCGTGCGAAAAATGTCTGTTGTGTGGTAATAATATTGTGCAGAATCGCGACTAGGTAGAAAAACGATTGTGTGGAACTGATGACTGTGAAGAAAAACTCGTGCGAAAAATGTCTTTTGTGTGGTAATAATATTGTGCAGAATCGCGACTAGGTAGAAAAAAGATTGTGTGGAACTGATGACTGTGAAGAATAACTCGTGCGAAAAATGTCTGTTGTGTAGTAATAATATTGTGCAGAATCGCAACTGGGTAGAAACAAGATTGTGTGGAACTGATGACTGTGAAGAAAAACGCATGTTATAAACTTCAGCTGTGTGGAATTCATTTTGTTTAGAATCGCGACTAGGAAGAAAAAATAATGACATAAACTTCTGATGATCCAATTACAACAGTGAATCGGTTCGATAATAATTTAAGTTGTGTAAAAATTAAGTACAACCTTAAAAAATAATCACCAAATAAATAAAACATAAACCGACTTAAACCGATTTCTCCAAGATCCCATCGTGACACACCCGACTTGGTACCAACGTGACCATCGCGGTTTGTTTTGAAGGCGGCTAAAAGGAGAATTTAATCGAAATCGGTTGTTGTGATATTGAGTTATGCCGTATTATATTGAGTTATCCGTTCTGTCGCTCTTTTTATCGATTGAAAGAATTATCAAAATCGGTTGATATGATATTGAGTTATACAGTATGATATTGAGTTATCCAATTAGTTACACATGCTAATGCAAATTAAAGACTTAAATGGCTTACTCATGGATTCCATGGTCAGAACCGGACCAAATTAAAATGGGACAATCGATAAGCACCAGCTTTTAAATTAAAAAAAAAAACATCGAAATCGGTTCTCCCAGTCGGAAGTTCTGAGGTAACAAACATGAAAAAAACATAGGTACAGCCGAATTGAGAACCTTCTCCTTTTTTTTTAAGGTCGATTCGAAAACCTCTCCTCAGCCTTCAATACAAACGATGCGCATTTTATGCCGGGACCCAAAACGAGTGAAATAGAATGGGAGAGCAGCTGCAGACTGATTTAAAAAAGTACTCTGTTCTACAACCAATGTATAAATGACGTCAAACATGCATGTAATCCGTTTTCTGCTTTATCAGACTGCAGTAAGGCCCAAAAGTTTAAGCAAATTCTTGATGGGAAAGTACGAGTACAAAGGGCACGGACAGAAAATGGATTGAATGCGTTTTATATCCAATTCACTACTGTTACTATTGCATTTGTGTCTGCAAATATATATTACTTTCTCTCACTCCGACCTAATTTCTTGCGTTCCACAAAGGAGCTAAAATTCCTCTTAAAGTAACACTAATTTTAAGTGTACGAGTAACAACTCTTTGTTTTACAAGTAATAATTTCCTGCGTCTACCTTCTGTGCACTATTATTATATTAGATAGATATTCTTTTAAAAAAAGACATGCAAGTGAAATGCTTACAGAAAACTTACCAAAGTGTACTCACAGGGTAAATTATTTATGGAACAAATCGATGGACTTTTGTTCTGTCATTTTAATATGTAAGGTGGAAGTACTAGCACCCAACGCTGTACCATTACTCGTCATCATAGCTTGAGTTGCCATCGATAAGATAAAATCGACAATTAAGGCATTTAAACGATAATAAATGTATGCGCCTTTAGTGCTGCATATCCCAACTTTGAAATAATTACGCTTATATCTAAATTATTTGCATAATTTTAAGACAACCTGACAATTATTAGGACTGAGTGTTAATATTTCAAAGTCCCTTATATGAAATACAAGCTTTTACTGAGGTGCCATCTATTGGGACTGCCAGCAAAATCACCTGACACTTACTCGTGCAATGGAGTTCAATAAGAAAATTTGTAATTTTGAGAAATTTTGATATTGTCACCCTATTAAATAATTACTATTTAACAAAACTTAGAATCTCCTGTCCCAAAACACATGACAATACTTTATGTAGATTTACAAATGAACAAAATAACGTGATTCAAATAAATATTTTCTGTTAATCTTTTACGCACTGGTACTTCCACCTTATACATGTAGGCGGGAAAATAACTGGTAGCACGATAAACGGCAAACTAGGGACCGTCATAACTTTATAAGATTATAAGCCACCAAATCCATCAGTTTGTCAAAATGTTATTTAAAGACTAGCCCCACATAAACTTCAAACATATTCCTAAACGTCTGCTAACTTAGCAAGGTGCTAAGTATTGTTTGTCCTGTCCGCTCATATCTATATACATAGGTATTGATAAGACCGAAAGGGACAAATAATACTTAGCGGCTTGCACGGTTAGGAGACGTTTTGAACACATTATATTTACATATATTTGACATATTATATTTATAACCATTCACAATTTTGAAAAATAATCGGCCAAGAGCACGTCGGGTCATGCGTAGTTATTCGAAAACGGCTGAGCCAATTATGTTCGAAATAGTTTTATTTCAAAGTAGTAAAGCTATAAGC
>JALPQI010030091.1:0-10152 GCA_025490895.1 Thaumatotibia leucotreta
GAATACAATCGTGGCACTCCAACAGAAGACAGTATTTTGTTTATGTTGCTATAGATGGTGGATTACAAGGCCCAGAGGCAAAAAAATTAGGACATTGTTCATGTGTTGTTGGGAAGAGGACCTTAGACTGTTGCTCACATGTAATGTCAATTATATGGTTCTTGGGATGGGGTAGGTATCAAGAACATCTCGATGCCCCGGCACAGTTTTTAGAGAGAGTGATTCGCCAAGATAATATTGAGAATGAAGTTTACGACGAGCCAGAAAATGTGTAAGAAAGTAATTCAACGTAATACTAAAAAATTACAAATGACGTTATCTGGGAAAAAGGGGACGTTATTGTCATTGGCGCTTACGGCGTTATGAGCCATGTTTTTGTATACAAATACGACGCCACCGGACGTAAGAGCCATCGACAATAAGGCACTTTTATCCCAAATAATGTCACATATGTTGTGTTGTATACATAAGAAAGCATTAGTAACAATTCCAATCTAAAAACTAATCTACTTTTTCCTACTAGGAAATATGTCAAAACATTTTGCATGTGTGCATCACACCTGTGCTGTGTTTCCTTATAGTGTAGTCAGAGGGTGAACCGTCTATTGAAACCATTTTGCAACATTTTTAATGTTCACTAAACAGACAGCATAGAAATCGCATAAGATAATACAGTTGCTTTAAACTTTCACGATTATCACTCATATTTTAAAGACAAACGGGTCTTAATCGCGTAAACTTACGTTTAATTATATCCTGACGTTTCGGGCATGACGTTACACCCGTGGTCGCAGGCAGACATCATGCCCGAAACATCAGGATATAATTAAACGTAAGTTTACGCGATTAAGACCCGTTTGTCTTTAAAATATAATACAGTTGCATTTTCATATACCTAAGATCTTTTTTTTTATGTCGGTTAAATTAACTATTATACTTTAAGGGCAATATCCTTGTATCATTGTTAGTAGTATTATCGAGTTAAATAAGCCTGTAGTCATCTAAGTTGTCTCCTAAACCTGTATTAGTTAGGTATATTCACTGGTACAATAACATTGTTTGAAGGGCCATATCTTGGCTCCGATATTGCTTACGGCAAAACTTATTTTGTAAATAAGCTAGTGTACGGTAGCACTACAAAATAGTAGTAACATAAACGATGGCCGCTGAAAAAAAAAATGACGCCACTAGTCCATACAAAAATACCCAAACCCCTTTAAATTATCGTGAGACATAATACTTTGTCGTTAAACTCAAATGTATTGACGTGCCCCGCGCGCTTCGTAACCGTTATAAACTTATAATGGCGGGACCAGATCATGAATTCGATCGATTGATATTGCATTATTTAGTACTGAATTTGTACCATTTGGTACCTGTTTTAAAAAAAATTGTACCTCTTCCATTTCAAAATTATACTTCAAATAGTCTGGTTCAAATGGTCTGGCGGAACCAGACTATTTCGAATATAATTTTGAAATGGAAGAGGTACTAATTTTTTTAAAAGAGGTACCAAATAGTAGGTACAAATTCAGTACTAAATAATGCAATATGAATCGACAGAATATGGACAGAATTCAGGACCTGGTTCCGCCATTATAACGTTATAATGGCGGGACCAGACTATTTGAAGTATAATTTTGAAATGGAATAGGTACAAATTATTATACAACAGGTACCAAATAGTACAAATTCAGTACTAAATAATGCAATATGAATCGATCGAATTCAGGATCTGGTCCCGCCATTATAACGGCTACCGCGCTTCTCGTTAGCATGGGCTCAATGCTTGGCAAGGCAATGGGAGACCTAGGCTCTTCAAAACACGTCGCACGTAGTGACTAAATACACGTGAGATTAACCTTTTATTTATATTTAAACATGTAGCTATTTAGAACTCTACGTATTTAAATCATTCCCAATGTTTCATAATAATAACTCATTGAAACGAAAACTTATAGTAGCGCATCGGGTCGGTTTTTGGGCTGTAAGTCAAATAATGGCTGTTCATTTCTCTATTAGACTTGTAGATTGCCTCCCTTACCCTAAAAGCCTCCGTAGCGCTTATTCTGATTTCAAAAATACGATATCAAAATGAATCAAATCAATGATATCAATAGAATAAGTCGAGTCACAGTTCCCCGCTGCGAGCGCTAGTGGCGCAGCTAACATTGGCTGCGTTCAATGTAAAAAAAAAAATTTAGGACTGCATAGACGGAGCTACCGTGGTGTCTATTAATATTTATGATTTGTTTTAAGTTTTATATGGTTTTTTGTACTTTATATATCCTTTTTGTTTTTTTTATCTTTGTTTTGTGAGTTTGTACGTCGTGTTGTGTTTCCTTCCGTCCCGTCGCCAAATGGTCACTACGGAAGACCAGCGCTGGCTGAATAGCCAGCATCATGCTGAGTAGGGCCCATTTTGTGGCACTATGTTTCTATTTGTTTGTTTTCATTCTGTAAAGTGTAAGTGTCATGAATAAATGTTTTGAGTTTGAGCTTGAATCCCCTTACAAATTCAATGATGTCTACTTTTTGACTTTATTACCCCTAAATAGAGTCGAAAAGGGGACCACATTTTTTGTTGACTCTACAGTCTCTACCCGGCCGTGTGGTGACGGCAGTTAGAACACATTTGTCACCACCCCAACTCCTCCTGCGGGTGTCGTAAGAGCCGACTAAGGGATTGAAGAGTCACTGACCATTATTTGATAAAAGATTGATGATGGGCAGCAGCGTCTAGCGTCGTATGGAGATCTTTGGTCACGCCTTTGTCCAGCAGTGGACTTCAGGCTGAAACAATAATGTTTTATCTTACCTTACATCAGTATAAGGTTCTAAGCCGTTCCCATCATCAGGTTTCTGCACAAAGCTGATCAGATCCAGATCCACCAAGTCATCTTCGAACCCATAATCTTGTCTTCGGACCCTCGGCTGAAGGTCACCTTGTTTAGAACCTAGTGTTAATTGTAACATTGATAAGAATAGAATATTGTATAATATCATGTTTCGTGAATGATTGACAATTGACACTCTTGACAGAAACTTACATAGATTCTTATAATTATTGCACCTCTTAGGCTGGCCATACACATCCGGAATCAGAATATGAATTAATACTCTTAATTAATATTATGAACATATTGCGAAGACCGAGTGGCCGAGGGGTACAGGCATCAGCCGCGAAAGCTGAGTACGTGGGTTCGATCCCCACCTCGGCCATAGGTGATCTTGGTAGTTTTTCTTTGGTATTATGACATCTAATATTTATAATTAATATTATGAATTCATATGGCACGGATTTGCATACAATTTAGCTGTTGACCACACACATTCTGATTTTTTCAGATTATTTTTTTTTCAGATTGATCTGTCAAAGTTGTCTGACATGCGTTATGAATTAAGAATATGAAAGATTTCAGAACGCACGTCTTTCCATACAATATCGAGGACCAACACACACATTCTGATTTCAGATTATGAATACATAGACAAAACGTCGATCTGTATGTCTAAAGCCACGTATTCATTGTAAACATTTGTTGAGCATCAGTTGATCAACTTTGTTGATCAACTAGCACAAAGTTGCTGGAAGATTTGTTTACGGTTTGATCATCTGTCCACACACCAGACCGTGTAAAATGTTGCCTGAAGAAGTCGTGTTGTTCTGCTCTCTTGTGTATATATCGTGTAAACTAAAGACTCGAAAATCGAAAAAAGAGAGGGGGTACGAAAGTATCTGTCGCAAAGGGAAGATGTATTAAGTGACCTAAGAATTACAGATAGATCATTTATTAACTTTGTGCGAATAACAAAATGTGATTTTGAATATCTCCTGGAATTGATTGGTCCGTCAATAGCTAAAAAAACTGCGTGCGTACATTCATTTTAGTTTCTACGTCCTTTTTTGGCAAGTTATTTTCGGCAATCCCGTCCCATGCATCGTTTTTCTTGATTTTATTTTTGTATTCCTTTTTTGATGGATCCCATAATACACTTTTTGTTTGAAATAATTCTATTAATCTCATAATTTTATCGTTATCCCAAACTACCGCCATGTTTATGGAAAAGTTGCGAACCTGTCCCCACGCGTCAACATTAGCTGCTCAACTAATGTTTTCGGTCACCAAGCTGCAACACAGCAACACGCAGTTAGCAACTCTGCAACACGTAGTGTTGACTGCAACATGTTGCCATAAACTCAGCATCATGTTGATTCAACACTGTTGCTCAACAAATGTTTACAATGAATACGCGGCTTAATTGTCTATGTTTAGGTTGTCAATGTCACGATCACGTATTTGTCTACAGACGTTTTCGCAAGACAACTGTCAAGTGTCAATCTGAATGTTAATTATGAATTCTTACTCTGATTCCGGATGTGTCAGGCAAGGGAACGGAATAAAATTATGAATACTTACTCTGATTCCGGATGTATAAGGCCAGCCTTACACTTTCCTAAATCAGTCACTGACGACAAAGATGCCATAATATGCTAGACACGATTAAAAATATCTCCGTACGTGTCTTTCATATTGCGTCGTCCCTGTCGTCAGTGATTGATTTAGGGAGGTGTAATAGGCGCTGTTAAGTTAGAACCTATGTACAGTTCTGTAAATAATGTCAATTGTCAATCATGCACGAAACATGGCATTATGCACTATTTACCTTTTCAATGTATTTACAAAACATTAGGTTTTATACAAGGTGATCTTATTATCGTTGGCATGACGTTACACCCGTGGTCGCAGGCAGACTCATGCCCGAAACGTCAGGATATAATTAAACGTAAGTTTACGCGATTAAGACCCGTTTGTCTTTAAAATATGTACATACATACATCAGCCTATGATAGTCCACTGCTGGACGTAGGCCTCTCCTTATAACTATGCGTATGGACGCATTAGGAGGTAAATGGTCATAATCGCCACGCTGGGCAAGCGGATTGGCGATCGCAGTAATGTCCACTATGATGACGCTGCTCCCTGTCAAATATCCTCAATCAATTAATTGTTAGTGATAATTCAATCCCTTACTCGACTCTTACGACATCCGCGCTAAGATTAGAGTTGGGGTGGTGAAAAATGGTGTTCTTACCATAGAATCCCTAAATATATGAAAGAGATCTGTTACTAATCTGTGGTTCTTACCGACGTCACCAAGCGGCATCTATTGCTCATTTACATGTAAAATCCCCATATTTATCTTTCTAACATTCTCAAAGATTATATAAAATTTGCAGAGTAATAGCGGAATCCGTGTTACTTCCATTCGGATACCCCAGCACAGATCCTTCCGCGAATTTCCTAAAATCGTAATACCCAGCATTTGTCTTTGTTACCCCAACCGAAGGCATCATCAGCGTGACGGAGACAGATGCTCGAAATGTACGATTAGAAGGTCGCGATAGACCCCTCGGGATGCGTTGGAAAAGATTATGATGAAGGATTAGTCTGGACTATATTTTTCGAATATCAGTCTTACCGCGAACTTCGAAATCCGCGAATTTCGAGCGTAAGTCTCTGTTACTTTAATGACGCCTCCGTTGGACTGAGAGAGACAAATCCTCGAAATTTTTGGATTTTGAAGTTTCTGGTAGGTAGTGAGCCTGAGAAAATTCCGTTTAGCTTTATATTAATGAATTATCATTAAGCTTTAGTGGTAAGACTGACTTAAAAATACTTTTTCATCACACCTGAGGCCCATTTCTCAAACGCTTGTAACTTGTAATACAAGTGGAAGTCTCTTTTTAAGATCATTAATAAGATAAGGACTTCCGCTTGTATTACAAGTTACAAGCTTCCGAGAAATAGGCCTCTGCTCGGTAAGCGCGCCAATGCGCTGCGGCGTTGCGCGCCGGAGATGCGTCATTACGCCCTAGGGCAATCAAGGATTTCCATACAACATTACGTCGCACTAGCGCCGCGCCGGGATTTCTGTTATAATAATGATAAATTTAAGTCATCCCAGTATGCGTAGCACATGATTGGCGCGACATTAACTCGCCGCGAGAATGTCCATACGTCCCTCTTTTGTTTTGTTAATATAGCTAGTAAAGGACTGGAGATCTATCTCGAGGCGACATACTGTCGCACCAATCATGTGCTAAGCCTGCTGGTTGACATATGATTTAGACCATTTTAGAATAGGTCAGTGAAAAGATATTGTTTTATTTACTTTTTTTGCCTCACAGGTGTGATAAAAAACATGATGAATTATGAACTCGTGTGAAGTAAAGCCAAGCCGAAGGCGCGTTCACATTCGTTCATAATTTCTTATTTATACACTATTCAATATCGGTTTATATTTAGTATTAAAAATACGTTTTAACTTTGTGGTTTGATGTGACTGTAAAACTACTAACGAATTCGATAAAATTACAACGTAATTTGAAAAACTAAACTCACTCTGAAAGCATTTTAGCAGTATTTACACGACCGTCTCTTAAATTAAAAGGTTTAAATTAAAAAATCCTTCGCCCCGAGGATTAGCAGTTACTCAAATTTAATTTAAAATTTCAATTTATAAAATTCGCATTTACCGACTAATATTTGTCTCAGAGAGTTGTCTAAAACATGGTGTTCAAGTCATATAGGTACCTATTTATTATTCGTTTGAAGCGAACTTTGAGAAAATGTATTATTATATTTGGAATTAATCATAAAGTTATAAAATATTCCTTAAATTTTAAGTTTTTTTGTTTAGTAATCAACATTCGAACGACCAAATAAACGTTTTTGCTCTAAAACTGCGATGCTTGCCTTTACCAAGATATTTCTACTTAATTTGAATCAAGGAATTAGCAGTTTAGGCCAGAAAACGAGCATTTTTAGGTTGTAAATTGTTGACTAGGGTAGTTTAGCCGGTTTTCGGCCAGTTTATCAAAATTTTGAATTTAAAACTATTTTATGAATAGTGCTCTTAACAAATCCAAGTTATGACTATATTTTTAGACTGGAAATATGATGAAATTGTAATTTTTTGATCGAACTTTATGTCATATGATGCATAATGATTTTTTTAAATAATAAATATCAAAAAGCGGCGATTTAGCCGGTTTTCGACCATTTTTTTTAGTTTTCGGCCGCTTAATCATCAGTTCTCGGCCACTATTTATAATTTTAGTAGTGAGTCTTATTTCATAGTCTGTAGGGTTTATTTTTAAATCAAACGAAAACTATATGAATCAATAAATGTAGTAGAAATATTTGGAACATTATAAGGAACTTTTATGTACTTAACTATTATTTTATTTATTGATTACTTTGTACTACGTCAGTGGTAAACAAAATAACGGCCCATCTGATGGCATGTGTAACCGTAGCATATGAATTTCCCCCAAAAATCACTTAAAACTTAGTAGAAACTTCTCTTGAATAACATAAAACAAAAACAATATATTAAAATAATGAAAACCTTTCGTCGCTGCTACTCAATCCCGCATTTGCTTTATGATCTGTCTTGTCAAAACCTTCTTCTGTATTATAAATAATTGGGAGTTTTGAGTTTCCTTCTTTTCTGACTTTTCTTTTTTTCGTTATCGCTACATTTCTTTTTATCTTTTGCGTCAGTCGCTACTTTCTTGTCTGTAACTTCATTATTATCAAAGACAAACTATGAGATAAATATGGGGTTCATCCATATTTATCTCATAGTTTGTCTTTAACTGTAAACAAAAGTCATTCTTATCATTTAATCAATATTGTCTGCTAGAAATAGTATATTGTAGTAAATATTATTATTACCTGAAATTAAACACTTTAGAACGGGTTAAGTTGATGATGATGGTCATGATCTTAACCCTCTAAAAGGACTGTAAAAGGAAAGCTGGGCTCGAAAAGTAGGCTCATCAGGCTCATGGTATTAAAAAACTCGATTAAGCTGTTCTAAAGTATCTAATTTCAATGAATAACAATCGCGAAAATAGAAGACAGTATTATTTTATTACCTGGTTAGTTATAGCTATATCAGCTTCTACTGGGTAAATAAAGAATATTTTATTTATTTTAAATAAAATAAAATATTTATTTTTCGGACGCTTACGAAAAGAGGGCCGACAACACACAATTTGTTGGCCTCTTTCCGGCCACTCTGTCAACAGTGGCCGAGAACTCATTATTAAAATTCTGATTTTCGGCCAAGTTTTAATCAATGCAATAAATAAACGCGGTATGAAAACTAGCATTGTTAAAATTACTTTGGACATGAGATTAAAATAAAAACATTACATGAATTAAAAAAAGTGTGGATTTTATCTGTTTCTTATCGCTTTATTTTTGAAGGCCGATAATTACCGTATGATGCGTCTGTTTTCGGCCGGCATAAATTAACAAGGCCGAAAACTAGCTTGTCATAATTCTGTTCTCGGCCGCCAATTACAAAATATTTAGTAGTACGTTATCATCAATTATTATTTAGAATACATGTGGCCGCCAGTTAACTACATTAATTAAAATGTATTTAACTTCACATTAAAACACAACATATCTCACGTATGCTTTTATTTTAGCAAATGTATGCAGTTGAGTCCTACGAATTTGAAGGCCGTTCTCGGCCGCCCGGCCGAGAACGAAATATTACGTGAATTTGCATTTAGCTAACCGGCCATCAAATTTTAATAGTTTCTACATTATATTCCATGAATTTTGGTCAAAATATCAATACTTTGACTAATATTCTACACACTTAAACGTAAGCAATGTTATAAACATCAAAGATACAATATTTTTACTCAGCTCGAAAAACATAGCTCACACAATTTTTTACTTAAAATGGCGACACATCTACACAGTCTAAATTTTATCGACGCACTGATCAGCCAATTGGAACATTATTAGGCAGCCAGTTTAAAGAGGTGTAGGTGTCAAGTGAAATTACCCGATTAAAATGTTGTTTTGCATAGGTAGAGTAAAGAGTTCTTGTTATTTTCGTTTTACTACGTAGTGGCCGACAACCAGAGGTGGCCGGCGAACCGGCTAAACTACCATGACCAATGTCCATACGTCCCTCTTTTGTTTTGTTAATATAGCTAGTAAAGGACTGGAGATCTATCTCGAGGCGACATACTGTCGCACCAATCATGTGCTAAGCCTGCTGGTTGACATATGATTTAGACCATTTTAGAATAGGTCAGTGAAAAGATATTGTTTTATTTACTTTTTTTGCCTCACAGGTGTGATAAAAAACATGATGAATTATGAACTCGTGTGAAGTAAAGCCAAGCCGAAGGCGCGTTCACATTCGTTCATAATTTCTTATTTATACACTATTCAATATCGGTTTATATTTAGTATTAAAAATACGTTTTAACTTTGTGGTTTGATGTGACTGTAAAACTACTAACGAATTCGATAAAATTACAACGTAATTTGAAAAACTAAACTCACTCTGAAAGCATTTTAGCAGTATTTACACGACCGTCTCTTAAATTAAAAGGTTTAAATTAAAAAATCCTTCGCCCCGAGGATTAGCAGTTACTCAAATTTAATTTAAAATTTCAATTTATAAAATTCGCATTTACCGACTAATATTTGTCTCAGAGAGTTGTCTAAAACATGGTGTTCAAGTCATATAGGTACCTATTTATTATTCGTTTGAAGCGAACTTTGAGAAAATGTATTATTATATTTGGAATTAATCATAAAGTTATAAAATATTCCTTAAATTTTAAGTTTTTTTGTTTAGTAATCAACATTCGAACGACCAAATAAACGTTTTTGCTCTAAAACTGCGATGCTTGCCTTTACCAAGATATTTCTACTTAATTTGAATCAAGGAATTAGCAGTTTAGGCCAGAAAACGAGCATTTTTAGGTTGTAAATTGTTGACTATGTAATGTAATAATTTATGCGTCTATATGGAAATATAGCGCTGTTTAAAAAATACTACTTTTATAATTTTGTCCCAACATCATTTTGAAAAAAGTATAAAAATGTCCATAAGGGGTGTACCGATAAAAAACTGGCAAATTCAAATGAAAAAATCGGGTCAATATAGTTAAAAAGCTGTAATTTCTGGCTTTTGTAATTAACTAGGAGGTCTTAAATTAGCTAACTTTGGTCCTTTTTTGTTGCTACTGCAATTTCAGTATTCACAATACAAGTTCTCCAGAACCCCTTCGAAAAATATTTTTCCAAGCTCTTTTTTTTTTTT
>JALPQI010030093.1:0-17251 GCA_025490895.1 Thaumatotibia leucotreta
TACATGTTTGCAGGTGGCCCATTAAGAAACGGACTTACCAACACCAGAAAAATGCATGTTTGCATAGTTCAAATAGCATAATCTTGCATAAAACCAGCGTGATTCAGGCGACCGTAACCATGGCAATAACATACAGAAAAAAGTTGATAAACCCAGATTCATATGCGATACTGATGACAACATACAAACGTAAGATTACAAACTCTACCCCATTTAAAATTACATCGTGAATATAAAAATAAAAACCACATCCGTCATATACTACATAACCATAATTTGAAAGGGCGTAAGTCTCAATTAAATAATACAGTCAAATGTCTTTTAGGTACTGAAAGAAGTAAGCTTTTTAGTCACGCTAATGTTATGCCATGCTCTGCGGCTTATGATATCGATCACTGATATGGTCGTTTGTTGTAGTTCATACTGCTTACCGAAGATGCGCAAGCGCATCATAATAACCAGTGCGCGTTGCCAAAATGCTACGAACAAAATAAAACATGGAAGCTGCACGCTATACTAAGCCTTTCGAAAACGGTCCTGATATTTTGTTGACAAGTGTCACCTCCTCGTCAATGCCTATACCTACATCACTATATATGTATTATCAACCGTAGGTACCTACCTATTCATAAAAAATCCTTTAATGGAGGTTTTATCTGTCCGTTAACTAATCTTCTGGTTAAGTTTAATGAATTTAACCGCTATTTAAAATTGTTCTTATTGGTTCATCAAAGTTTTGATTGGCTTAGGTAAAACAAGAGACAAAAGCGAAAAAGGTACGTGAATCAATTTCCTTGAATGTACTTTACATCGGACATGTTTGTTTCTAGGCACGATTCGAAAAATAGTGGAGTATCTTTTCAAATTTACCTATGACAACTATGTCCTCCTGCCGCCCAGACCATACAATTTGTCAGTGAAGTTTTGAATTAATCGTGTAGGAAATAAAATAAAATTTCTCTTGTTTAAGAAGATCTTTTAATAAATCTCTGAGCGGCAGGAGGTTAAAACTACCATAGACCATTTTGTAAATAAACATAATGATTTGTTTTTAGAAACAATTTTATAAAAGTACCTAATTACTACACCTCACCACTACATAAAACTATCAAACATTTTATCAGACGTATCTGCACAGTCGCAGAATAAGATCCATTTGTATTGGTTTTTTGAAGCGGTACGATAGGATTTCCTTTGGAATATCAGCTGTGAGAACACTATTGTAGACTTTGGTTACCACCGCGATAGTATCAGGAGTTCATCACGTAAAGTTCAAGGTATCCGGGGACCTAAACGGACATAGGTACTTATTCCTCTACCTCTGTCGAACCTTATTATCATCACCATAAAGTTGAAAATCTGCGGCACCTCACCTCGGTGGCCGAGGGTTATATTTGCATAAGTCTATGAGCCATCTTCGTCTCATCAATTGTATATATTTCGATTAATTTGAAAACAACACAAGTCACTATCATGTTAGTGTTGTTGGGATTGTTTAACATGTTAGTGAAAATGAAAACTTTTTATTCTTAAGCTTTGACTGTTTCTATGTAGTTATCTATTTTGTAGGTGTGTTTTATCTTCGTTTATTTATCATTAATCTCTTTTCAGTTTACATAATATCTATTAAATCTTGTCATGTATTTAGATTGTTTAAATTATTTTTACAATACATACAAAATACTTTTCATTATAAGAAGATATTTTAATTTACAAAGGTAAATTTAAATATCTTCTTCATCATTCTGGAATCCTTATTCTGTGGTTTAGGCTCTCAAGCCGCCATAATTAAATATACATCCAGATTAGAATCAGAAAATGGCTATAAAATTAGATAAGTATATACCGCCACAAATACCTAACCTAATTTTATATTATTTACTGATTTTTATCTGGATTTGCTATAAAACGAAAATACTAAAGCTAAATTAAAAACTAAATTTTATGACAATATCCTGGTATGGTTCCGTAGTAATAGGTACTATAACGTGGTAGTTAAATATAAATAACGATGATCAAACCCCTTTACGTGGAATTTAATAAAAAAAATTCGATAGGTGCCTGTTTCTCTGAATATAGTCACTGCACCTAATATAAGCAAACCCCGAACGACGGGTGCAAAAATGAACTTTTCACTAGTGCTTGATGAAATATCGACTATTCTATCGACATCCATATGAACAATTATTTAATTTGAAATTTATAGATTATACTTATTATGTTTCCCTAGTAGTTCCACTTCTTTTTCAGATATCAAATTATATAAGATTTTTGAAATTGAAACCAACAACTTTTTTAGTCTACACATTCTGATAATTCTTGTGAATAATTTCGCCTTGAGGATGTAAAATTTATCTTAATAAGTGCACTTTGAACTTTTGAACGATATTCAAGCTGGTTTTTAGACTTTAATTTTGGTTTTGTAACTGTTCTATGGTACTAGGTATTATTGACATATTATTGTTTATCAATTTTAGTTCGCAATGCCTCTGATTACGTACGGTTGTATAAATTACTATTGATCAATACATTTCTAATTCATAAAATGTTGGTATGGATGTCGATAGAATAGTCGATATTTAACTAAGCACTAGTGACAAGTGCATTTTTGCTCCCGTCATCCGGGGTTTGAATATAAGTCTTAATAAGAATGAAGATTGAATAAAAAAACACATGGCATGCCTACTTGCGTCTACCTAGAACAGCGTAAGTACAGTCAAAGCCAAAATAAGGTGTAGGTATAAAAAAATGTTTAAAAATATATTATGTTCCAATGCCCTTTCATTCTGTGCACTGGGGCATATTTTTGTGGATAATATTTCTTCTGAAACTTGAACTAGTTGAAAAAATATCCTATTCCCCATTTTATTTAATTTCCCTTAAGCAGAATAAGTCTGCTTCCCAGAATCTCACTGGCTTATGGATAATTTATTTTTTATGTATGATACTTTTGCTGATGACACATTTATAGAAACTCTCCATCTATCGAAAGCTGAACTCAATTTTATTGTGGTTAATAAAAAAAAAATGGATTTTAAGAAGATCTTGACTATTTTTTTCTCTTCGAGTGCATAATAAAAGCTTTTTGTTTAATTTATTATAATATATCAGTATCACTGTTCATAATTGATCATTCTTTACTCTACAGATTGAAACTTGATATGGGGAGCGGCCAATCGGTCCGCGCCTCACACTTTTCCCGCACGGAGCCACCCACTGAGGAGGACCCTCACATCAGCATCTCAAATAAAATGGTTAGTTACATTTGAGTCAGCCGCCGTAGCCTAGTTGGTAGTGACCCTACCTACGAAGGTGGAGGTTACGGGTTTGAATTCTAGCCAGGATTATTTGTGTATTTATTTATCACAAATGTTTGCTCCTTGGTCGTGACAGTCTATGAATTAAAATATTTTTGTGTATTATCTTATATCTATTATATTTATATATCGTCGCTTGGTATTCACATCACAAGCCTTAATTGAGCTTACCATGGGTCTAGCTCAATTTGTGGAAGATGTCCCAAGACATTTATTTATTTATAGTAGACAATGTAGACATAGGTACGTATTTGTGTCATGTATGAATAGCGTTGAAATTTTTCGGGAAAATCCCGATTCTTTCCTAACGGCGCGTTTTTTTCCGGAATCTTTCGGAAAAAAACAATTAATGTTTCCACTTTGATTTTCAACTCGAAACCAATTGTAATAGGGATGATGACTGTAGTTAAAATAAATTATTTAACATGATGCATGACATAATACACGAAGAAATAACTACTAAGATGTAGATTGCAGTATATTTTGGACAGAACTTCTATTTAATAAATTGAAAAGAACTTAAAAGAGTAGGTCATTTGGCAGTACTCAAACGTGACGTCACTTTTGAGTATTTCATATAAAATTCCATAGTGGTGATCGTTTTGACAGTTAGAAAAAAGATGCTGATTTGACTTGCCAGTCATCATCCCTATTAACTTTACATGTTTTCATAATGGCTACAATTTTGACAGTTCGAAAAAGATGCTGATTTGACTTGCCATTAATTAGGCCTATTGCCATTTTCACGTTGTAACTTTATAGAGTATTGCCAATTACATTTTCGGTACCTAAATATCCCATTTTAGGTCATAGGTACTAATAATGTTTGTTTAACAAAATACCTGTCCCTTTCAGGTGGAACGGCTTGTAGAAGATGCCAACCTCGCCGGAGAAACGCCACCGCCACCGCCACGAAAACCTCGGGAGGAATTCAAGGACAAGATCCTTACTGAGAAAATGAAATGTCTGGACGACACACATTCAGAGAGGAGCAAGTAAGACAGCCATTCCATTAGCCAAAAAAAGCTAGTAGGTAAAGTTCGGGCATTATTTTGTGCTGCCATCTTACGAGTACTGCCTACAACTTTTAGCTCGATTGTTACCGAAGTAAACATGAAGCACTACGCGCACTCCGTTCGTTTTATTTTACGCTGTGTGCTTACGGATGCCGTTGTAGTTCCACGACCTAATCATAGATGGCGCATTTTCATGCATAATTTTGTTGGCCACATTTTGTGAATGCGGCAACATTATTAACAATTTTACTTATTAATTAACATTTTTTGGATTAGATTCAAAGAATATTTTAATGTAGGAAGTGAAGCTTACCATAATATTTAGATAAGTAGTAAATAAAACTTAAAAAAAAAACTAAATAATAGCGGCAAAACCATGACTATGATGGGTTGTATTGTAACTAGATTTATTTCGTCCTATTACTGCAAATACCGACTAAGTAAAAAAAAGTGATTTTGAGATAATGCGATTTTAATGTTTGGAGGTATATCTTTACATAAAAAAATTAAGATATGTACAATCTGTATTTAGAATTTTATAGCCTATATTGTCTAGTTTACTATCTAATCGTGAAAATTATTCAGTCTTATTAAAACTCGTGTTGACAGTTACAAACAGACTAATTTATTTAGTTTTCAAAGTACCTACCGCTATACATAGTTGTAGCTTAACTACTAACAGATGGCAGCACTGGTACAGAAATGCATATAATGCAGATTGATTTTGTTATATTTTTAACACCACCACCTAACAAAATCAAAAAATAAGCTTATGTCTACTAGACAGCTGTTACGCCTAATAATTTAACAAATTTATGATGTTTTACAGCACACAAACTTTTTGTCAAAACATCTGCTGGCATATCAGCTGTTGGCATGTACTTAATTTTAACATAATTATTGGCCACTGCTTCACGGACAAAATGACAACGAATGTCAATATGTTTTGACCGTCTGTGAAACATTGGATTTATAGCTAATTTTTGCGCGCTTTGGCTATCATTGTATAACACAATAGTATCACAGTTACCTAAAATCTCAGTAATAAGGTTTTTTAAATAGATAGCCTCTTTGCACGCTTCAGACATAGCTACAAATTCTGACTCGGTGCTTGAAAGCGAAACAGTTCTCTGTTTCCTGCACTCATAAGATACCCACACTATTTGATAATGTGAAACAAAATCCAGAGTATGACCGGCGGTCATTGACATCTGACCCCCAGTCAGCATCAACAAAACATTCAAGATGAGAATCATCCTTTTTATACACAAGACCAAAATTCTTAGTTTTATGTAAATATTTCAAAATCCTTTTGGCATGTTTCCAATGACTTTCATCATGACAATTATTGAATTGACTTAAATAACTTACACTATATGAAATATCCGGTCTGGTTAATACTGACAGGTACATTAAACTGCCTAACAATTGTTGATAAGGATATTTCTTATCTCTACAAAAATTTTCAGACTTTTCACACTGTAAATTAACTTCCATAGGAGTTTCAGCTAATTTACTATCAGTCATATTGAATTTATGAAGTAGTTCAGTTACATACTGCTCTTGATCAACTGTAATCATACCCTTTGTGACCTTGACCCTCATTCCCAAACATTGTTTCAACTGTCCCAAGTTTTTGATCTTAAAATTAGCACTAAGCTCATGCACTAACTGATTAGTTGCTGATTTACTGTTGGAGAAAACAAAAAAGTCATCTACAAACAGAGCTATGATAATTTTAACACCACCTTCAAACTTGGTAAACAAACATGGCTCAAATTTAGATTTGACATATCCTAGACTATGCAAATACTCATCTACTCTTTGATACCAAGCCCTAGACGACTGCTTAAGGCCATATATCGCCCTTTTCAATTTTAAAACTTTATTATTATTATTGCTGCAGTCAGGGGTCACAGGTTGAGTCATATACACAGTCTCATTTAAATAACCATTTAAAAAAGCAGTAGTTACATCCAAGTGACTAATATGTAAATCTAGTTTTACAGCAAGAGCAAATAAAAGTCTTAGCGTAGAATATCTAAGCACTGGTGAAAATGTTTCATGGAAGTCGACACCTTCCTTTTGGGTGAAGCCCTTTGCAACTAAACGCGCACGATATCTCACTTTATTTTCTAAGTCCACTTTCTTTTTGAACACCCACTTACACTGAACCACTGTGTTATTCTCAGGGTAGTCCACTATTTCCCACGCTTTGTTTTCCTCAAAGGATTTCAGCTCTTCTCTCATAGCTTCCTTCCAAAATGAAGATTCAGGGCCGTTCATGGCTTCTTCAAGACTTATTCCTCCATCACCTGTGGTCGGATTCGATTCCACACACATACTTGAGAATCCATATCTCTCTGGTTTCTTCCTTATTCTCTTTGCTGGAGACGGATCTTGAACAGGTGCCTTCTCAGCTGCAGCAGCACTCATATCAGCCCCGTGGTCATCTGGAAAACTGGGAAGCTCAAAAAACTCCGCCTCATCAGATTCAACCGAGGTATCTGGCTCGCCCTGATCTGAGGTCTCTGCACCTTCCTCAGGCAAATCTTGCAGCTCCTCTTTTACAGGATCTACTGTATCTTCTTTTTCAGGACACAAGACTTCGATCTGCACACTGGCCTCCATGTTCATTCCCTCCTCTATTATAACAACATCCCTACTAGTTGTTATACTATTGTTATTGGGATCATAGACTCTATACCCCTTGACATTGTCGGCATAGCCAACAAGTATACAAGACTTTGCTTTCTTGTCCCACTTCAGTCGACGTTCTTTAGGGATATGCACCATGACCTTACTGCCGAAGATCCGTAGGTTGCTAACATCAGGCTTCTGCCTTGTCCATGCCTCATATGGTGTTTTGTTGTTCAGACCTGACGCTATAGACCTGTTTTTCAAATACACAGCCGTGTGAACGGCTTCTGCCCAAAACTTCTTTTCTAGACCTGCGTCAAACAACAAACTCTTGGCTTTCTCTCCCACAGAGCGATTCTGGCGTTCAACTAATCCATTTTGTTCACTTGAATATGGGTTGCTCTTCTGGTGTATTATTCCTGACTGTTGTAGATATTTTTCAAAAGTTTTATTACAAAACTCAAGCCCATTATCTGTCCTTATGGACTGGATTTTCTTTGAAGTTTGATTTTCAACCAGCAACTTGAACTGCTTGAAGTATTCAAAAGCTTCATCTTTTGTTTTCAAAAAATAAACAAAAGTCATTCTACTGTAGTCATCTACTAGAAGCATAAAATATCTTGAGCCTCCTAGAGATTTCACCTCCATAGGTCCACATAAATCGCTATGCACCCTCTGAAGAACATCTGTGCTTCTGGTACCGACGTGTGAAAATGGTAGTCGAGCCTGCTTAGCCTCACAGCATACCACACAATTTTCCTTCGTAATATGCAACTTATCTTTGAAAGATATCCCTGTCACTGCACCTTCATTCATTTTATTCAGGTCATCACTACAAATGTGTCCAAGTCTACGGTGCCACACACTTGCAGTTGCTGATGCCAATAAACAACTTTTAGGTTGCACAACATTTAGTTTATAGACGCCTTCGACCAAGTCTGCCGTAGCCACCAACTCTCCATTCTTGTTGTAAATACAACATCCGTCGTTCTCGAAGATAACTTTATTGCCCTTGCGTAGAAGCTCGCTAACTGACAATAAATTTGTTGCCAAACTTGGTACATACAGCACGTCCTTAACTGGAATCTCGTATTCAATACCCTCTGCCTCTGTGATGATACACAAATCTCCACTGCATTCTACTGGTATTATACTTTTGTTTGCAACAACTATTTCTTTAACCCATTCAGCGCTAATCACGCAACGTATGCGTGATTTTGCAACGCCGCTTAGCCACTGATCACGCACGTGTTGCGTTATTTTGTTTAGTCGATTATCACCATCATTTTTAAACTTATGGACGTAATATTGTCCATTTGACATAGTTAAAACATGAGGCTAAAATACCTTATACATATGTTTAGTATATTATTCCTGTATTCTACTTTTTATTGACGCTAAACAATAAATAGAGAATTCAGGTTTTCGTAAATATTTTTTCATTATCTAACAACTGTAATGAAATGTAAATAAATATTAAAATGCAATATTACAATTTCCAGGCAAAATATTACTATTTACGGTACTTTTGAGAATCACGCCAACGTGTTGTGATTCAGTGGGCGAAGCGTGTTGCATTTTGAGCTCCACTAGAATAACGAAACTCAAAAAAATATACATATTTAATATGGACCTTAGCCCGCGCATTTACGGTTTATTTTGGCGTGATTCAAAATGGTGTTTATATTCTTTGTAAGATTATAACGACTTTACATGGGTAATGGATGGCGGTATGCAGCATTTGTTTCTAACCAGCGAAATGACATGTATGTTATACCGAAATATTTAAGTTCGTAAATAATAAAAGGTGTATGCGTAATAAGGTATTAGGTTTTTGAGTCTTAGTGAAAAGACAGATCTAGTGCATTTATTTAGATGTAGGTAAATACATGTACATGTACTATAAAAATACTTTAAATAAAGTTTTTATACTTGGAAAACGGAAACTTTCAGCGTACACTATTTACTAATATACACACGGTTAGGTAGGTAGGTACAGTGAAAAGGACCGGGTTAGAAAAAAATGCAAAAAATAAAAATACCGATGTAATTGCATTTGTTTGACGATGCAAATATAGATGTATGCTTCAGTCGATAAACACCCATATGTCCTTATCTGTATGAAAACAAAATAGATACAATGGATGGCGGTGACTTTGTTGACGGCGTAAATTTAAAGATAGAAATTTGCGGCGACTTCAATGGCGAATAAATGGAATTTACACAAACGACCCTTATCAGTTTAACCTTCCGATGTAGGCAGTTAAAGTTGACAACTGGTACCTGAATGAACCAAGACAATGGAAACAATGGATGGCGGCTACTTCTAATGACGATGCCCCTTTCAACAGATAAATGAAATTTACACGCAAAAGTTTTTATCGGCATAACCTAACGATTTCGGTAGTCTAAGTTGACATCTGGCATGCATAAAGACAATAGCGTCAATGGATGGCGGCGACTTTGATGACGACGTCCATTCATTTGAAAGTTTCAAAAATCGGAATACCGATAGCATTAACAGTGACTCAATTCGTGGTTTAGGGCTTATTACAGGCATATAGATTAGTCTTGGCTCGTCCTTTGACTATTGCGCATCTTTGTTTCGTGATCTTGTGTGTCGTGTATATTGTGATTCTCTTTTGACCTGGCTGTCGATTTTCTGACCCCGAATCTGCATTCACCTACCGACCTGGCTATGAACACTCATAACCCGAACACGCTTTCCACGATTGACTTGGCTGTGAACTCTTTATCTCCAACTGCACTTGAAATGAACGACTCAATTTTGAACATGGACACCGATTTGACTGCTCTAGGATTGGAGCTCACTGATGAAGAAAATTTATCAGGATATAATAGTGAGTATCATAATTATGGCCTTAAAACATTAAAAATAGCATTACAATCTTTCACCAAAGTAATTGTTTCTGTAGCCTAATAGTTAATTAGCTGATAACGCCTCAAAGGCAATGAAGTCCTCCATTTGGAATTGTTCAATTCAGAAAAAGGCAAATGAGTAATATAATTCAATATCGTAAAATGTGTTGCTTCGGGGTTTCTTCTTTTCGCAGTCGAATTATCATGAAAACTGCGTAAATATGGAGTAATCCAACTAATTTAACTAAATAATTCCGAATCTTCGACAAACAATATACATAATAATATATTAACTGCAAGTTCGGTGCAGTTTTTTGTGACAAAAAAATATTTTGTTTATTAGATGGTGCGATAATAATGTTCAACTTTACTTTTAGGTTAAGTGATAGTTATGTTTTACATTTCATGTAAAATGTGTAAAAGTGAAATATTATGAATAAATGCAATGTTAGCAAATGTATACTTTGTTATTTCATTCCGTAAGTACCTATACAGGGTGTTTTCTTAGCGCTGTCGGAGCTTTTAAAGGCTTAAACTAAAATCAATTTCATCTATAAATTACCATACATTTTCTTTTTTGTGCCGACGATAGTTAAATGGCAACAATTTAAAAATTTCAAACAAGTGAATGCGAGTGCACGTGGTATTTCTAGAATTGTACGTTTGTTATCGGTCCTATCTTTGCAAAAAAATCTCGTTAAAGAGCTCATCAGATAAGCAAACTAATAAAGCTAATCATTTGACTCTACTATTTCAACAACAAGGCCAAAAAAAATGTTTTTAATTATAAATAGTAACAAATTCACCTTCATTTTTCAATTAATTCAATTTTGCATGAAAACTAGGTCATTAGAACACGATAATTACAGTTATACCTTAATTACTTTAGGAATTACAAGTGCTCAAACATGCACCAAAAATGTGGATTTTTTGTAGGAAAGGTACCCAACAGCTGCATTAGCTTTCCCCTTGCAAAATCCATAAACAAATGATTGTCAGCAGTGTGCTGACTAGTGAAATGGCCGCCTTCCATCCTTCCAGTGCATGTTTGAGCACTTGTAATGCCTAAAGTACTTAAGATATAACTGTAATTATGGTGTTATTTTTTAGCTTACATCCTGTACTAACGAATAACAACACCAAAAACCTATCTTAACGACCTAGTTTTTATGCAAAAGAAATTAATTGAAAAATTACGGTGAATTTGTTAATATTTTTAATGAAAAAAAAATTTTTTTGGCCTTGTTGTTGAAATAGTAGAGTCAAATGATTAGCTGTATTAGTTTGCTTATCTAATGACTTCTCTAACGACATTTTTTTGCAAGGATAGGACCGATAAGAAACGTATAATTCCAGAAATACCACGTGCACTCGTATTTGTCTGTTTGAAATTTTAAAATTGCCGCCATTTAATTAACGTTGGCACAAAAAAATGGTAATTTATCGATGAAATTGATTGTAGTTTAAGCCCTTAAAAGCTCCAACACCGCTATCCAAACACCCTGTATAAAGTTAACTACATCACAAGTGAAATTTTGTTGACCATTTATACTCTAAGAGGTACTTATGTTGGTTATATTTAGGAACTTTTTTGTGAGTACCAACCCCGATATCACAAAAATAAATCATCTGTTTAGTATAAATTGTGCAGATATGATTCAAATTTATAAAACAGCAGACTATATTGTTTCGCGATGACAACTTAGAGTGTAAATAGCATATAAAATTTCACCCCGTCCGATATTTATTTCAACAAATAAATATTCAGATATTTATTTCAACAAATAAATATCTTACAATAGTTTATTAAATAATTTCATTGGTTAAAGTAATTTCCGGCATAACGCCATCCAATATGTACCGCATCACGGGCGCGCGATACTGTGCGCCGCCGAGCCACTGAGTAACGCCACTTGTGCGTGACTCTGCAATGGCAAGTTTGAATGTATGGTAGCGCGCCGTACTTGGATCGAGAGTTCGAGCGTCGCCCTGAATGGGTTCATGAGGTTCGTTTGACACATTAGTCAACCACTGTTTATTCGGGCTCATATGCTCACTTGCACCCGAATCCACGTAGTAATCCGTACTACTAAACTTAGCACTCAAAAACACTGCACTAAATGCGCTCGATTGTTTACGCTTTTCAGTTTTATTTACATTTGCATTCGGACATTGATTTTTGTAATGACCCGTTTGTTTGCAAGAATAGCAGGTAATCATTTTCTTCGAGCCTGTCAGTGTCGACTTGACATTGACGTTTCTTGACGCGTTATTCTTTGTGTTGCCAGCCTTATAAAAACCTTTTGCCGCTAATGCACCACTACAACTTTGTGCGTCACTCGATTCCATATCGAGCAGCTTCGACTTAATGACATCTGCGTCAATTGAAATGCCTGAGTGCTCAATCGCCATTATCATTGGCGCGAATCTGTCTGGCAATCCTGCCAACAACAACGATCCAATCCATTGTTCGTTAATGTCAAATCCCGTACCTCGCAACCGCTGTGATGTTTCAACAATCTGCGTTACGTATGACGTCATTGAATCACAATTCTCCAGCCTGATTGATATTAAATTCCGAAGAAGGGTTATTTTTCTGGAAAAACCTCGATCATCAAACATCGATTTTAACTTGTCCCATAACTCCTTTGTAGTCTTCGTACTCTTAATATGTACATATAAGGACGGGTCTATTGTTAAAACTAGCTTCGCTCTGGCTTTTGCATCCACCGGATCAACTGCCGCCGCCGCCGTAATTTCGCCGCTGTCTTTGGTATCTTTCTTGCTTAGTATGAGTTCACTCATTCCCTCCAAGACAAGTAAGTTCTCTGCCGCAAACGCCCACTCATCGTAGTTTTCCCGGCCCATCAACTTTGGCACATTAGCGATGAAATTCGAAGACATTATTTTAACACAACTAACACTAACACAACTGAACAATAATCTGGACTAATCTGAACGTTAATTAAATACTTTTATGGAAAAAATATGCTGGAGCACATAACCTATTAAAACTCGTGTTGACAGTTACAAACAGACTAATTTATTTAGTTTTCAAAGTACCTACCGCTATACATAGTTGTAGCTTAACTACTAACAGATGGCAGCACTGGTACAGAAATGCATATAATGCAGATTGATTTTGTTATATTTTTAACAAGTCTGTATTTGATTGACAATAAAAATGCGATTTTAATAAAACAGTCGCAAACTTAGTTGCTTTTTCCTGTAGAAATATATTTTTGTTTATTTCTCTTATCAATACATCTAGAAAAACATATTCCTTTGATTAAGCTTTGGTTGACATGTACGTTTCTTATAAATCACAATATGATAAAAAAAAGTCTCAGATTTTTAAGTTATTACAAAATTTACTAAAAATCCACAATGACTTAATCGGTTTTACCTGTAGGAGATCTAAAAGTGTCTTCGTTTAAGTCTCAAATCTTCAAATTATCATCACTAATTACAGTATTTTATTGACAATAAAGCATTTTTGGAAGCCTCCTAACCCTTAATAATACATAGTTTTAGGTTTTGTGGAAAAAAAACGATATAAAAAAAATTTATATAAAAACAACGAACTTCACCAGTTTTTGTTGATATCTCATAAACGACTGAACTGATTACGTTAAGAGCGCGCCTCAACCTAGGAAAAAACGTGAATTCACCCACGGGCCCCGCTCCTGTTCTCTGTGTGCGTGACGGCGCGCCTACTGTCCTCCCGCTCGCACACTCGCATAGTATATGCCGGAGCAACTACTTGAAACGTGGCAATATTTTTAAAGATAGAATTGTCTAGTACTATTTATAATTATGTGCAATCATAAAGGCGGGGTCACACCCGATGCGTGCACGTGCGCGTTGCGTTTCCGCCACCCGTTGCCACCCACCTCACCCCGCTGCCACCCGTTGCCGGCCGCCACCCGTCGCCACCCTCCTCCCCCTGCTGCCACCCGTCACCAACCGTCGCTGTCGCCACCCATCGCCACCCGCCTCCCCCCGCTGCCGCCCGCCACCCGTCGCCGCCCGCCTCCCCCCGCCGCCAGCACTCGCCACCCACCGCCACCCGCCTCCCGTCGCCGCCATCCGCCGCCGCCCGCCTCCCCCCGCTGCCACGTCACCACCCGTCGCCGCCCGCCTCACCCCGCTGCTGGATGGGGGTGGCGCAGGACCGGTCATTGTAGCAATCTTTGGGGGAGGCTTACGTTCAGAAGTAGACGTTTTTTGGCTGATATGATGATGATGATTATGATGATGATGAATTAATCATAATAAAGTCTAAAAGTGGTAGACCACACTTTTTGTCGACTGTACCTATGGAGGCGCGCTCAGTTTGGGTCTATTACTACATTTCAAGTGATAACGGATATACATACAGTCTGTTACCATCAAGCGGGCTTTTATTTGAGTTAAATTTCTTTAGTTACATTTTTTTATTAAATAGTGTTCAGGACATTGTTAAGAATCGAGGGGCCGCGCCGAGTGTGCCACTAAGAGGGATGGATATATAGTGAGCGTTGTTGCCATGCGAGAAAAATTACCCCATCATTTACCCTATTATATGAAACAATATTAAAATGTAATATCAAATATGTTTATTTAAGTGGAGTTTAGTTTCTTAGTGTACCTTATTTTATTTAATTTACGAAATAGTATTTTAAACTGTCATAGATACGTGGCGTTTTTCAAGCAAAATATACACCTTTGCCGAATATCAATTAGATTGCATTTTAACGTATACCAACCGACAGTAGAATCCAAAAAAAGAATGTAAGCAAATATGGCTGACATTCCATAGCATCTGACGTGTTTGAAACATATCGTGAAATACGTTCGCAGATATATTTTAGGTTACCACTATAAATATCAATATTTTTTACTAAAAATGTATGTGAATTCTTTCAAGTTCGGAATAAAACTACGATTGTGTTTTAAGTGTTTTATTATGGAATAATGCAAGTTATTAGGATTGTTTACATTTTTTTTGGATTCTACTGACGAATGGTGTAAACGGTTTGCGGACAGCTCATATTGACTAGCAAAGATGCATTATTTACTTAAAAATAATACATTTTTTTTACTTTTAGGTATACACTATCTTCTACCATCCCAGACTCTCAATTTCAACTCGTCAATAATGATATATTTAGTAACTTATCGACATAAAAAATATACATATATCATTATCGATTTCATTAGAAGAATGAAAAATTACATGTACTTACTTACCACAAACAACATAGTAAATAAACCCTCGATTACCCAAACTAGTTTGAGCAAACTTATTCGGATAATTTAAATAGGATAAGGTAAAATAAAACGACAACGTATATACAAATAAAATAATTAGAATTCTATGGAAAGAAAAAATCTGCAAATGCACCATCGGGCCAAACCACCATTTATACATTATAATAATTTTACGAACGTGGGCAACTATCATACTGAAATTACCCCAAAATTTTGGGTAATTATACCCTCCTTGCCCTGGCATCCCTCGAACAATAACAAAGTCACTGAATTATTTCCCTTTTCCGAGTTAATTATGGCCCAAATGCTTTCTAATGACTAGTATTTTTATCAGTTTACATTTTAAAATGGTTTGCTAACAGTTTCATTTAGAATTAGACTGAAAAACACTATATTTACCTGCGAAAGGTTATGTCAGCAATTTTTCGCTCGTTTCTACTTTTACAGCCTAGTACTTCGCATCGCACCATATCTAGAAGATAAACACAAATGAAATTGTTCAAAATAAGCCTTGGGATAAGTTGTTTGTGTCCACTTTCACATTGAAAACATTTAATTTCACTCCCACCAGACGTAAGTGACGTATCAACACATTTGTCTGGCACGTAGAATGCTAAGTGCCACACAAAAAATAGTGGCACAGTGATAAGGACGGACGATTATCGTTCCTTTTCACTTCCACTAGTTAAAAGTTTAATAAGACCATCCCTTTCGTTCTTGCTATTATTATTACGTTGTCAAATCCATATTAATCCTACATTCATGCTAAGAATCTTCATCTAGGTATCATCATGATCATCATTTAAATATTTAGCAAACGGGTTATTCACGTAATTTATTTACGTTAATAATTGCCGGACATGTATATATGTTTGTATCGACATAAATTGCGTGAGTAACCGGTTTGCTAAATATTTAAATATGTTAGAGTCTCACGTTAGTTACAATTCTAAAATCTTCATCTCGTTACTCAGTGACAATAAAAGCCTCCATGATGGTACATACTAGTTGCTGTATGTAAGTATTATATGTATTTAGTTAGCTAATCCTCTAGGCTTGTCGCGAACTTCAAAAAACGAAAATTTCGGCCATCTTTCTCTTGCCACTTATTTTCGATATGCAACTTATTTTCAATCGTATTTCAGTATACATAATTATACGTATCGTATAGTGTTTAGAGTTCAAATACCGGCGAGGGAATTATTTGTGTATTTATTTATCACGCCTTCCCCCGGCCAGATGGTCACTGACAAGCCCCGAACCTCGGTCAGGACTGACCATGTACCCGGTTGTCACCGACAAAATTCCGTTTGACCTTCTGACGCCCTTGGTCATCGAGCGCGCGCTCCTGACCGATGTCGAGAGTCGGGAGTGCCGGTTCGGAACCGTGTGGCCGCCTGTCGCTGACCACGCGAAGCCAGTGCGCTCGGGACATCATCGCGCGCGCACGTTTGTGAACTCTGGCCTTAAAAGTATTAGTGTAAATCGTAACGGAAGCAAAGAGATGCGAACGCGATTTTATCGTGGAATTATTAGATTTATATAAAAGCTTACCCTGTTTGTGGGATTTACCGTCACCGATATACGATACTTTGAATTTATTTCTAAACAAATTAAGAGGATCGTCTTAGTCTAACATATCGACGAGATTTAAATGGCTTAAAACCAGTCTTTGCTAGAGCCATCGCTTCATCCATATCCTCCTGTTTTTCTCTTTTTTATTGGCAATGCTGAAAAGTAATAATGCTACTGAAATTTTAAGAGACACGGAGCCATTGCACGTACAGTCGGTCCACAAGTTCCGAACACACTGATGTCGGAGCGTGGTCACCGACCGTGTAGCCAGACAACTCGGACGGCCACCACTGACCAAGGTCGAGCGGTCGGGGGCTTGTCAGTGACCGTCTGGCCCGGGCTTTACTCAGGGACAATAAAAGCCTCCATGATGGTACTAGTTGCTGTATTTAAGTATTATATGTATTTAGTTAGCTAATCCTCTAGGCTTATCGCGAACTTCGACAAACGAAAATTTCGGCCATCTCTCTCTTGCAACTTATTTTCGATATGCAACTTATTTTCAATCTTATTTCAGTATACATAATTATACGTACGATACGTATAATTATGTATACTGAAATAAGATTG
>JALPQI010030095.1:0-14605 GCA_025490895.1 Thaumatotibia leucotreta
TTGACGCCAAGTGTAATACAACTTTTTTTCCCCTCACTATCGCGAGGAAATATGATTACAAATCTCATCCAAATGTAAATTAACTTTAAGAAATTATTGAAAACTCAATGTCGAAACGTATCGTAGAATAGAGTTACTTATGGAATTTAAATATTGCCAATGGCTTACAAAGTCACATGAGAAACGACCAATTTAACATGTGAGCTCCGATTGCGCATGTTTACTACGGTCATACAGATCCACTTATACTAGGCAGTAGGGGGCTATAGGAATTAGAGAAATGTCAAATTACTTTATTCACAAGTGTGTAAAAAGCGTTTTTACCCGCTCGTATTAAAGGATAAACGAGCGCTTTACGAGCTAGTGAGGGGAAAAATAAATTATTTCACATTTTATGCATGACATAATACACGAAGAAATTAATACTAATGTACATTGCAGTAATTTTTGTTCAGAACGTCAATTCAATAAGTCGGAAAGAACTTAAAAGCTTAGGTAATTTTTTACTTCATTTGGCAGTATACACACATGACGTCACTTTTGTTTATTTCATTTAAAATGTCATAGTGGCGATAGTTTTGACAGTTGGAAAAAAGATGTTGATTTGACTTGCAATTCATTATGCCTTTTATTCTTGTAGTTGTATTATTTATTTATTCATTATTTCCGGGGGTAGATAAGGTTAGTACAGTCTACTAATTGGAACCCTTGATCACCCAGAACGCTGTCAAAGTGAAAATTGCATTTTTTTATTACTCGTAAACCTTTAAATAGCTCGTAACGTAATCTTACACAGCTAAATTTATAAATAAAATGGAAAAAACTTTGTTAATGCGCTTGACCTTTTTTATGTACACCGTTTGATATTTAAAACGGGAATTTTGTAGTTGAACTGTACGCAAATGACACAATTTCGTCATTTCGGCGTTAAGAAGAATGTCCCATGATCATTATTATAGTATGTAACACTAAAAATACAAGTCTAAACAGCACGGGGTTAATATATTCCACGTATAAAAATAATCTAAAACATCGACTGGAAACTTTTGCCTCTGTTTTTAAATACCGGAAATTGCCAAGCAATTTTAATCCTTACATAAACTATACCACCCGGTAAAGTAATCTCAACAGGGTGCTTAGCCAAGTTGCCAATCGCTAGCGCTTCATCGTTAAGCGCAGCTAACTGTCTTTGTCGCACTAATATGAAAGAGTGACAGAGAAGGAAAACTACGTTACGCTACTAAGCGCTAGCGATTGGCATCTTGGCTAAGCACCCAGTACGGAAACACATATTTTTATTTGCGAATACAGCTCGCAATTTACGTCTAATTGCCAATTAAAGCATTTTTTAAAGCAGAAAACTGTATCGACAACGTTTTTGCAAATGAAAAGGTCTTACCAACCTAAAGGGTGCTGGTGGTTACGCCATTTACTTTAGAGATTTCGATTGGGTATTTTATAAGCATTTCGTTACTGATGTTGGCAGACGTAGCTAAAGTTTTTCTTGTGCAATGTGGGCAAATAAGCACATGGTTTCATGCTAATATTAGCACTGGCGAGCTCACAAGCGAGTTGCGATTTGACTGATATACCTATTGTTAATTTCTATACCTAACGACGTTTTCAACGCGGTAATATTCGGCATTTTTATTTCGTTACTCTCGTCTCGGCAAGTAATGGTAAAAGAGTGTTATTTTATTGTAAACGTAATACCAAGTCTAGCGTACCTAATCAATGTTGTTGCAACTCGACTACTCGTCCATCCGGTATTAATAGCGAAAGACGAATCTTAGCGGTAAAAATACTCCACGGAAAATCACTTGGGTGCTTAGACAAAGTGCCTATCGCTGACGCTCAATCGTCAATTGTGAACGATAAGCAACTAACTGTCTTTGTCGCACTAATAACAAAGAGTGGCAGAGAGGGAAAACTACGATACGCTGAGCGTTAGCGATTGGCAACTTGGCTAAGCATCCTGGTCAAGTGGTCAGTGTTCTAAGCTGCGGACAGACAGACGGACATAAATATCTTGGGACATCTTACACAAATCGACTTAGACGGTAAGCTCAATTAAGGCTTGTGATGTGGGTACCAAGCGACAATATATATAATAGATAGATACATACATAGACAGACAGCCATGACCAAGGAACAAATATTTGTGATAAATAAAAACACAAATATTGCCCTCGCCGGGATTCGAACCCGGAACCTCCAGCTTCGTAGGCAGGGTCACTACCAACTAGGCTACGGAGGTTGATATGGCGCTATAAGGGTTCCTAGTTTACTACGGAACCCTAAAAACGAGACCATAAGCCACCTGGTTTAGCTAAGCAACAATGTAATCAATTAATTGAGCAAACGTTTATATCCGAAGACAAACAAGAATGGCGTCAGCCACCTGCGTACTTTTACTGGTAATTCTACGTACTCGTTTTTACCTTTGCATGAGTTTAATGTATCGGCATGTACGTACGTAGAACTGATGACCGTTGGGCGGCCACGTAGTGAAAGGCGCGGCGTGAGTGGCCTCTAACAAGGTGGACTGATGACCTGGTGAGGTGAAGGTCGCAGGATTCTCCTGGATGCGGCTGGTGCAGGACCGGTCATTGTGGCAATCATTGGAGCAGCAACCTATGTTCAGCAGTGAACGTCTTTCGGCTGACATAATGCACCATGACCTTTGATTTATATTGTTATATAGTCGTTTTTAAAGGCATTTAACTCTGCCTGTGTTGGCCCTAAGGCCGAATCAAACAGGAGGGGGGTTGGTTTTGGAGGTCCATCCGCAAAATGTCAACGCCGACTATCGCGCGCTGGTAACTATGCCTATCCTTTTCATGGTCCTTTGTGGAACGGCCAGAGCCCTTGGGGGCCTAAATTCCCTCAAAAATACTGAGGTGAAAGTTAACGGCAACCCACTACGCTTATCTTCCCTACAAAATCCATCATGCAAAGTGAAGAAGAAATGTGGCTTATCATGAGATCTGACTGACTCTCGGCGCCTACCAGAATCCGGGCCGGTAGGTGGAAAATTAGCTGACTTGCCGTTGCATGCCTCAGGAAACCAGAACAGAATGGCGAAGCATAGATCGGGAGAAACTGATGCCCTGATGGCTCACTGCAAGGTGGAGGAGGAGTTCTTTTTAGCTAATTCGTAATCATTCGTTATTTGGACTTGAGGTTACTAACGACTAATAGCCTAATAGTAATAGCCTTGCTAAGGTACAAATAAACCATTTCAATATTGCCACTTAAATGTATACCTCCTGGAAGTAATCACCTTATATTAAACTGCACTCTTGCTATCTTGTAATATCAAATTCTTCTCTCATTACTAAACTAGAACACTTTAATAAAATGACTCCGTGGAAGCACCCGGACACTTAAACCAATTAGTTTCATAGCCGTTCCCTTCAAAGGCAGTACAGTTTGGACGTCCAACAGAAAACCCGCAAAATGGAACCCATGGACGCATACGACGCAATAACCGAATTAAATATCATACTCCGAATATTCTGCCTCCACAATATCTACCGTGTAACCAAATTATCTCTCGCAAAATGGCCGTACATGAAGACAAGCTTCATACTATTTTGTTTCGGAATTATGCTTACTTACAATATTTATTACCATTATTGCAGTGAGCAATTGTTTCCAATAAACTTGACGGTAAAAGCAATGGATACTGTAAGCATTATATACGGGTATTCATATTATCTGATAGATCTTTACTTCGTTTGCAAATATGCCGGTGAATCCTACATAGCGTATATTGAGACGTATAGCGAAATAGACACGTATTTCGAAATGACATATCATGCAGAGATCCGAAGGAAAGTGAAGTATTCCATAATAATGTTTTTAGTATTGTGGTTCGTATCTTCAACAACTGATTACGCCGCTTGGTGCTCCTGCTTTGACTGGCAATCCCCTACATCGTATATTGTCGTTTATTTCATGTTTTTAATACGCATACTAACAGTTTTAGAGCTTAATTCTCACTCGATGCTAGTCGGCTATCGATTGAAGATCATAGCTGAAGCGCTGAAGGATCATTTTCCCGTGGCGATAGATATGCCGAGTCGTATAAAAGTCGTTAAGAAGTCGCTGCTCATTAAGAATAAGGCGAAGATAGTTCCGGTCAAGATAAGAGAGGCGGGCGAAGTGGCGAGATTGGGCAGTTACTACTTACTGCTGAGTCGGCAAGCTACTTTTTTGAATAACTTCTTCGGCGTTCGGGTAAGTGCTATTCAGTTTTTATTGGAATTAAACTGCTAATGTGTTGACGCTTTGTCGGAGCTTAAAAGTTAAAAGCTTAGTTAGAAAAGCTGACTTTCTAGTTAAATTGTACTTTACTGCGCCTTAAATAAACTGACTGGGCAAAGACTTGTATCAAACGGTTAGAGTAGGTACCTAGTTAATTAGCTAAGCGCAACCAATTCCCATGCGCTTATTAGATTTGTTCTAATTCGTTTTTTCATACAAATTAATTAATACTTATAAAATTATATATAACTTACAGGATTAAAGCATGCAATGTAGTACATTTTCATATGTGTCAAGTTAGTGTTCATATTGGTGTTACGTAATTAGCTGTTCATTTCGAATCTATTATTGCTAATAGTGCTACGTACTAATTTCGTTACTACCTATATTAGCTAAAACACTCGCGGCCAAATAAAAAACCATACCTATTTTAAGCAGATTTCTTAAATGTTTTCGTGGAAGTGGAAGAAAACATCGAATTATATTAAAATTTTACGGAATATACCTATTATTGAATAATAAAAAAAAATTGAAGAACCTGAAGAAACTGATCTAAGGTTCATTTTGTACTAAGAGACAAAATGTTAGGACGTTTAAAATAATCACCAAAAATTGTTCATTTTATAAAACATAACCATGGCATAACCAAAGACCGAGTAACCGAGTTTTTATAGAAATTTTGTGCTTAATTTCCGTTACGAACCTGCATAACTAAGGTTTTTCAATTCGGTGTCCCTAAAAGTGAAAAAATCCGTTTGCAGTATTTTCGAAGAAAAACCTGACCTGTTTGACCGCAAGTGTACCTACCTTTATGGTAATATGACACCAACGCAGTTATACCCACAGGGTTAATTAGATCATAGGCATTAGGCAAGTATAATTATCTTCATAACTAGTAACATTCTATCTAATTTCAGATACTGCTTCATTGCCTGTATACGCTGTCGGAGATCATATCTTTTGTGAATATGATTGACAGGATACTTGTTGGGTCAATGGTAATATTTATTTTATTTACTCAGTCAGCCTCCGTAGCCTAGTTGGTAGTGACCCTGCCTACGAAGCTGGAGGTTCCGGGTTCGAATCCCGGCGAGGGCATTCTTTGTGTATTTATTTATCACAAATGTTTGTTCCTTGGTTATGGCTGTCTATGTATTTAAGTATCTTTATGTATCTATCTATTATATATATCGTCGCCTGGTACCCACATTACAAGCCTTAATTGAGCTTACCGTGGGACTAGGTCGATTTGTGTAAGATGTCCCAAGATATTTATTGTTATTATTATTTATTAGTGAAATTAGTTAATAGTCATTTGTTTCACATTATCACAATACATCATCAGCCTATTAAGGTGGATTAAGACCAATCGAACGAATGCTCATTCTATCTTCCACTCTACGAAATTCGCTCGTTACACAAAACGTGATTCGTCAAAATTCGTTGATTTCGTAGAGTGGGGGATAGAATGGGCGTTCGTTCGTTTGGTCTAAATCCAACTTTACAGTCCACTGCTAGACATAGGCCTCTTCTGTTACTTATACGCATAAGGACGTAATATCCGTAATCCCCATCAATTTTTTTGAAAATTAGTTTTAATTTTATTTACTTATTCAAACTATTCTAAGCGAACTTTAATATAAAAACACCTGTGGTAGATTATCTCAAAAGATTTAGCAATCAAATAATGCGCAATACGCTTCGTCAATAATAAATGTAAGTTTGCACCACGAAGTCCCGTTACTTGTAATATTACGGAGACTGACTCCGTAGCCTAGTTGGTAGTGACTCTGCCTAGGAAACTGTAGGTTCCGGGTTCGAATCCTGGCGAGGGAATTACTTGTGTATTTATTTATCACATGTATTTCCTTGGTCGTATATAAGTACCAATATGTATCTATGTATTATATGTATCATCGCTTGGTACCTACATCACAAGCATAATTGAGCTTACTGGTGGGACTAAGTCGATTTGTGTAAGATGTCCCAAGATATTCATTTATTTATGTGATGTCTTCGAAACTCCTCTATTTTAACCTACTACTAATCTTGCATTACAGTACACCAAATACCACATCGGCTACTTCCCAGCAGCGACCACCTTCCTAAGGCTGGTGACCTGTGCTACTCTGCTGGGCAGTCTGGTGTACCGCTGTGAGCAGAGCAGCCGCCAATCTGGACACGTCATCGATGCGCTGGACCATCTGCTGGTGAACAAGAAGACAAGTGAGGAGCTAGGGACTTTTAGGGCTAATCCAGTAGGCTTGTGTTGGTCTAGCAGTGTAGATATTACGTCATTGGCTATTTCGCAACAGTAACCAGCCTAAGACTGTTGTTGTTGACTTATTTGCTGGTCCACTGGAAGAAATTTGAGGAACTAGTGGCTTCTGAACTACTCATTAGATTCTCACCCTATCAGTCTATTGCATAGACAGCTCTTTAGCTAATGTTGCTCTTGGATTATCTGCTGATCTATTGGAAGACTAGTGAGGAACAAGTGACTTAAAGACCTGTCTAGCAATAGGCTTGTGATGGTCTATTAGTATGCAAAATACCATAAGTTATTACCGCCATAAGACTCTTGACCTGCACCAGACTGGGCAGCCTGATGTACCGCTGTGAGCAGAGCAGCCGCCAGTCTGGACATGTCATAGATGCGCTGGACCATCTGCTGGTGAATAAAAAGACAAGTGAGGAGCTAGGGACTTTTAGGGCTATTTATCCAGTAGGCTTGTGTTGGTCTAGCAGTGTAGATATTACGTCATTGGCAATTTCGCAACAGTAACCTACTTAAGACTGTCGTTGTTGGGTTATTTGCTGGTCCACTGGAAGAAATTTGAGAAACTAGTGGCTTCTGAACTACTCATAAGATTCTCACCCTATCAGTCTATTGCATAGACAGCTCTTTAGCTAATGTTGCTCTTGGATTATCTGCTGATCTACTGGAAGACTAGAGAAAAACTAGTGACTTAAAGAGCTGTCTAGCAATAGGCTTGTGATAGTCTATTGGTATGCAAAATATCATAAGTTATTACCGCCATAAAACTCTTGACCTGCACCAGACTGGGCAGCCTGGTGTACCGCTGTGAGCAGAGCAGCCGCCAATCTGGACACGTCAAGGATGTGCTGATCATCTGCTGGTCAACAAGAAGACAAGTGAGGAGCCAGTCACTTTTAGGGCCGTCTCGCGTCAATCCAGATCACATTATCAGCCTATCTCGGTCATCTGCTGGACGTAGGCCTTTCCTATTTAACTACGCGTATAAACGCATTAGGAGGTAAACGCACATAATCGTCATGCAGGGCAAGCAGGTTGGCGATTGCAATAATGTTTCCACTATAATTACGCTGCTGCCCATCATCAAACAAATCAAAGAATGGCCAGTGACACTTCAATCCCTTAGTCGACTCTTACGACACCCGCGGTAAGGGTTGGGGTGGAGGATAAATA
Source organism: Thaumatotibia leucotreta (assembly GCA_025490895.1). NCBI lineage: Eukaryota > Metazoa > Arthropoda > Insecta > Lepidoptera > Tortricidae > Thaumatotibia > Thaumatotibia leucotreta. The sequence goes on from JALPQI010030095.1 coordinate 7,721, forward strand.
TGTATTCTTACTGCCGTCACCACAGAGTCAAAAATAAGAAATATACCGTCTACTAATCTGATCCACAGGCCCTGGAACTCGGGCATCCCTGCATCAGCTCCGGACCCTGGTCTCCACACGCCCCATCCGCTTCCACGCTGCCAACTTCTTCAACCTGGACTCCACTCTGCTTCTGTCCACCGCTTCCGTCGTGGCCACATACGCTGTTCTACTTATTCAGAGCTCTGCTTAGCACTTTCGGCCCCAGAACTTCAAATAACTTGTTAATCAATAAATAGCCGTGGCTACGAGTATACTACAGCAGCGTGGTAACGCGGCCGGTGTGATTTTTGGGAGACTTTTGGGACGGAGTGGGGATTGCAATTAACGTTTTTGGCTAGTTGTAATAATGACCAAGGCTTCGGAAATTGCCATTGGTGTGTATGACGAAACCTTTTGCTGCTCGAATTTTGTAGCATCTTGACGAAGCCTGTGGCGGATTTTTAACGTGTAAATTTAGATCTTGCTACTGAAATAAACTTTTTTTTTCTAATAAAAATCAACTAGGCGTTTACTTGTTGTTTAACGTAAATTCTTTGACGTCTAAGTTCGACGTGTTAAGTAATGGTTACATCACCCTAAGTGAGAGATAACACTGAAAACAACTTAAGATCATGGTACACTGTGAGGTGTTTATGCATGTGTGTATGTATGTGTCTGTATGTTTTTATGACACGTATTCATACACCTATGACATATATACTAAAATATTTTTTAACAATGTTATAATATTGCACTGCACGAAACATTTTAAAATTTAAATCCAGAGTCAAGGTTTATACAATATTGATACTTTTTTAATGGTACTGTCAGTGCTCGATTATAAAAATATTGTGAGCGTTATTTTTGCTCAAAAATAAATAATATAATTTGCTATAGGTAAGTAGCATGCCATGATGCCATTTGCAATCGTATACTATTTATAAGCGATAAGTCACGTGACTATAATAATGTGTGGAAATGGTCAAGTGACTTTTCTAACGAATCTGTCATCCTAATACATTTATTTCTTATCGCTTATCGTATACGATTGCAGATAGACATATTAGCTAGGCTTGCAGAGCATACAATGCGTCTGTAATCAAGTCATAAAGTATTTATTTGGCTACTAATAATTTGTATTCATAGAACGTAATACGAAAACACAAATCAAATTATTTATTAACTAAATATTCTGATTTGTACTTTTTATTTTGCCCCAGTAGTCACACTACTTAATACTATATAAATTATATATTACATAATACTTTGGTATATGACATCTAATATATTTTATAAATTGTATTCATAATTTGAAAAATATTAAAATTTATCCGCGCGTCAATAAGTTGATCAGATTCCATTGTCAGCTGACTTATAAGATCAATAAAACCGTCAGCGCACAATGTGGGATGATTGATGGAAGGAATTCCTGCGTTCGTTCGAAAATTGAATAACTTTTAAATGGGAATATTAACGGTTTTGTCAATCGTTTTATCGCTTTTACACTGAATTGTACGACTGTTGTTGGTTTCTTCGTAATTTTCAACGAGTTTGAAGATTTCGTTTTAATTGCTTGAAATTCTTGAAACGGTCGAAAATATCGAGTACAGTTTATAGGGTTCCGTAGTAAACTATAGTTTTGCCATGTCCGTCTGTCCGTCCGTCTGTCTGTCTGTCCGCAGCTTAGTTCAGTGAACGTCAGTCTTAGAAATTTGCATTTTTGTATAGATAGATATACATATTAACTTTATGATAATCTAAATATACCGAATTTTCTTTTTAATAACAGGTGTAACAATAACATTGTCTTTTTAAATAGTCAAACAAATAAAAGTACACACACACACCCGCATACATACACGCGCGTAGAAGTTTTATTGTTATTTTTAAGTTTGTTAGTATACTTAGTATACTTACGAGTACTATACCTATACGGGAGAGCACGATCTCCTGACACAGGTAATCATTTTACTTACTAGGAGATCGTAACAATGTATAGTATATTGTATTTGTTTGAACGCAATAAACATTTTTTAATTTTCAAAAACACAATATTTGTTTGGAAATTTTTCATAAAGTATACTTATTTAGTATTTATTCTTTTATTTGACCTAAATAATACTTGGCTAAAATTATGCGGATTCCTTGCTCTTATAATCATCCCTCTGAAACGATATCTAACACAATCTACAGGGACCCATCGACAAACTGCGCTCTCGTAGAGTTCATCAAAACTGCATTAGTGCGATATGTGGTATATTAGATACAGTTATATAGAACGCTATCATCGCTATGCGTTTTGTAGGGAAATATGCGTACCCATAGGAAAAAAGTGAGTGATGCAGATACGGTGATGAGTAAGTATCATCATCATCATCATCAGCCCACAGTCACCCACTGCTGGACTTTAGTCTTCCCCAATTCAATTGACGGACCAATCACAATTATTATTAAATAGCGGTTTAAGTTTTTACAGGTAAATATTGAAATTAATTACCGTGATGCATTGAAGAGAGGGTGACACTTGTCAACTAAAATTCAGGACCGTTTTTGAAAGGCAATTTATTACGGCGTGCGGCTTCCATGTTTTATTTGTTCGTAGGTATGACTACAGAACCAGACTCAGACAGGGTCACTAGTCTGAACCGGTAATGAGCAGCGATATCGCAACGTCATGGCAATTACGAGCGATCTCGCGCTAATGCAGTTTTGATGAACGTGCGGACCATACGGTTTGTCGAAGCGGAACGGAGCTTACAACAATATTGCTTAGGATCCGCTAAATATCACCTATTAGATTAAATAAATATCTTTGGACATCTTACACAAATCGACCTAGTCCCACGGTTACCACGGTAAGCTCAATTAAGACTTGTGATGAGGGTACCAAGCGACGATACATTGTTTTTCAGTGCATATGGTCCTCCAAAGTTTCGACCTGGTAAAAAATAACGTATTTCTCGCACAAGTTCGTAAAAAAACACCATCTGCACTGCTGTAGTACATTTTCTAACTAGTGCGGGAAAACTTTTTTTCGGCGAGGGTGAAAGTTGGAGCCGGATGAAACGATGGCGACAATCACCCGAGTAAAAAAAAAGTTTTTGCACGTGTATGGGACGATTTTTTTTATAACAAGTGCGTCAAAAAGAGAAATTACCGCGCGCGAAGCGTGCGCTAAGTTCGTTTTTGCGCACTAAATAGTTAGGAAAAAGTATTTTCAGTACAGAATCCCATTATTTGTGTTTTTATTTAGCACAAATATTTGGTCAATGACCAATGGTCATGGCTGTCTATGTATTTAAGTATCTATATGTCGCACATCTAGATCAAAATAGTATTAACTCAAAATGTATGTATTTTTTTATTTGAACTTTGTAGATCACGAATATACCCTTATCTAAAACACAGATAAATTTTGAGTTAGTGCTGTTTTGATCTAGGTGTGCAATGTATCTATCTATTACATGCATATATATCGTCGCCTAATACCCACATCACAAGCCTTAATTGAGCTTACCGTGGGACTAGGTTGATTTGTGTAAGAAGTCCAAGTAATATGGGTCGCTTGCATAAAATCGCGGATCTCTCCGCGCGGAGCAAATATGTATTGAATTGAATCAATGGCGCGTTTCAGGCCTACTACCGCGAAAATCGTAAATTTCGAGGATTTTTCTCTGTCACTCAAACGAAGGCGTCATTAGAGTGAAAGAGATAAATCCTCGAAATTTACGAATTTCGTTGTTCGCGGTAGCACTGACTGCGCCAGTCTGAAACGCGCCATTGATTCAATACATATTTGCTCCGCGCGGGCGGTCCGCGTGGCATAGGAACCAGCCTTACTACCTAGTACCTACTACCGAAGGTTCTTGAACAGAGTATACCATATAGTTTGTATGACTACGATACGATTGTGATTTTTGTTTTGATTTAAGGCCATTATTAGCCAGACTTAAATTATACACAGTTATTAGTTTCGAATTTTCTATTCTCACAGTATGCATTTTGGTTTGCCAAATTATAATCACATGAGCAAGTTGACAGACGGAGTAAATTAAATAGTTGATTTAATCGAATAAGTAAATACAATTATTAATCAATTGATATAATACTTGACTACCAATATTTGGGTATCGGATTTTGTTGATTTTGATTCAAACACATTTTTATTAAAAATATTAAACAAAATTATTTTCAATTTGACTTGTATAATATTCTAATACCTGTTTCTGTAATTGAAAAGCAAAATGGTTATGGTTCTCCCAAATTGGTTAGTTATATTAGTTATGAGCATTGTTCATTTTTAACTTTTAATTAAATAATCTAATACCAATTATTTATAGTAAAAAAAAAGTAGAGTAAAAGTAGAGTGTGAAAGTAGAGTAGTTAATTAATGCAAGCAAGAGGGAAATCGAGTAGATATTTGGACGTAGTTTAGCGAAAAGGATCCAAACTCTAAAAATTGTCATTGAAATAAATGACTTTTTCTAAAATATACAATGACATTTTGTTGTTATTTTTCTTATAATAGGCTGCGAAATATGACGTTTCAGGTGCGACTAGGACAAGAGGTCGTTGATGGAATTTCATACAAATCTTGATGGCCTAGGCCGGCAAGAAACTTTTTTTAATTCCATTCCACATAAATTGTGGCACAGGCATCATGACATTCTGCCACTATGCATATAAAAAAAACTATGATGTTTTGTTGTTTGTTTCATTGCATGTTTGAGAAAAGCCCTATACATACAGACCTCGGTCGGAAATACGGGGTTGCCTGCCTCAGACCTATCCGGCCTATATATGTCTTCGGCCTGCAACCCCTTTCGTCCCGGCCTCTATAGTAATGTACTATTCCTTTTGACATAAGACTTAAGTTTAATTGATAGATTTTTGTGGACTAGATCCTTTTCTATAAACTAAGTATGTCCATTTATTCACGAAGCCATGGTAATAATCCGTGATCAGCCATATAAATAAATATCTTGGAACATCTTACACAAATCGACCAAGTCCCACGGTAAGCACAATTAAGGCTTGTGTTGTGGGTACCAAGCGACGACATATATAATAGATAATAAATGAAAATGCGATACTTATAGATACTTAAATACATACACAGCCATGACCAAGGAACAAATCGACGGCCCCTACGTAAGTTGTCGTAAGTCGAAAATGGCAAGTTTACAGGAGAGCACTTTAAAGTTTTAAATGTGTATGGTGGTCACATAGTTCAACGAATTGCTTTGAAAACTGGCATAAACATTAATAAAGATACTGTCTTTATAATGATATAATTACTTTTTTGATATATTTCATATTTTTGCCGGAATTGCACTTACCACAGTGTATGTCGGAGAAAAGAATCTAAAAATTGTCGTATGTATTACTAACTTCACTTTACGCTGGTTGTCATAAATGGTCTTTTATCGTAAGTTATACATACTACGAGATACGTCGTGAATTATGCGTGTAAGTTTTGTCGTATCTGTTATTTACTACATTATTTTGCGGAAACGTTATAAAACTTTTTGTTAGTTACTATATTGTGCCATTTAATAAACAATTTAATAGGAAATAATATTTTCTTCGGTTACCGCGAGGATTACTCATGAAATAAAACTATGAAAACGGATAAACTCGCGTATATTAACTAATTTTAACTTCATGATATCATCCGCAGACCACGAACCCTGTAAAGTGTTCGAAACGTCGGAATGAAGTTAAAATTAGTTAATATACGCGAGTTTATCCGTTTTCATAGTTTTATTTCAATTTAATAGGAATTTTATGGAACCTTGATGAAATATTTTGAGAAATTTAAGGAGGTGAATAGTTTTTTTGTGTGTTTTATTTTGAAAAATAGATCAGGTACAGTATTTTAGTGTACATTTTCTGGAAACACGACATTTTCCAGAAAATGAATGAAGAAGAGATTATGTAGTTGAGTTTGATGTAGCTTCACTGTTTGCAAGTACTGGAAACTATAAGGGTGTATCAACCTTTTTCTGTATGTTATTGCCATGGTTACGGTCGCCTGAACCACGCTGGTTTTATGCAAGATTATGCTATTTGAACTATGGAAACATGCATTATTCTGGTGTTGGTGAGTCCATTCCTTAATGGGCCACCTACAAACATGTACTACATGCATGTTTGCATAATTTAAGTGTCATAATTTTCCATAAAACCAGCGTGACTCAGGCAACCGTACCCATGGCAATAACAGAAAGAAAAAAAGTGATTCACCCTTAAAACTAACTAAAGATAATGTAGCTCGTAACGACCTACCTACTCTGTACATGAAATTCATCGAACATTTCTTTAATATGATCCTTGTTGGTCGAAAATGTCGAAATAAAATATTTTTGGATTTGAATTTGAATTTCCTGAATAGTTGCTATTTCGATTGGCGAGGGGAGTATAATTCGTATAATGAAGCAAAGAGTTCTCTTATAATGTTGTAGTTCTGGTACTGGTCAACATTTTCATTGATGAATTTGAGCAGAGGGCATTCGAGAGTTGTCCGAATAGACCGAGAAGCTGGTTACGAAATGTGGATGACGTTTTTGCTATAATTCCAGATACAGTTGTTGATGTGGTACTTATCGATCATAATGAGATGCATCCCAGAATAAATTCCACATTTAAGAGAGAAGGATGGCACATTTCGTTTTCTTGATGGGTTAGTAATGCTAGGTCAGAATGATCGTATGTCACAAAAAGTCTATAGAAAACCTAACCTTTTCTCGCGGTCCTTTGATTCACAATACATGCGAAATGAGTTTATATCGTTTATCACATCACATCATTCGCCTATTTCAGTTCACTGCTGGACACAGCTTAGGTATCTCCTATTACCTCCTG
>JALPQI010030100.1:0-11669 GCA_025490895.1 Thaumatotibia leucotreta
ACAAAAATGTTCAAAAATATGTCCCAGTGCACTCTAATTCTGTGTAATAAGAACGTCGTAACATTTATGAGGGGATCTTTCGATGCTTATTTTTGCACTTGTCTGTAACAAGCCTCGCCATGTGTTCCAAAGAACCACTTCAGGAACCCAACAGGGAAATGCAGGCTATTTAATTAATTACGCCACAGGAAATTCGAAACCCCGTATTGTGTAAATTAATACAATTAATTTACAAAAAACCCTTTCACCCAAAAAGCTTTTAAAGTACGTCATCACAATCGGTGTTAAGGAAACCGCTCTTATTAAAATAAAGCGAGTTCATACAAAAGGGATAAACCCGCGTTTTTACAAAGCTTTCATAATTCTAAATCGCAGTGTAAATGAAAGGGTCCTAACATTGTTTGCGGGGACTTTGCCCCGTGTCAAACGCAGTACTTCTTGATATATGAAAGGCGTTAACCGATTTGAAAAGACCTCTTAAGGCGGTAACTACTTATAAATGTTGCCTTGCTCGATGGAGCGGCATTATGGTATATTTTATTGACTACTAGCTGGTGCCCCCGAGTTCGTCTGCACACACATACACGGTTTTTGAGATGAAAATAAAATAAATATATCTGTTGTTTGCATGCATCAGCCTATGATAGTCCACTGCAGGACGTAGGCCTCTCTTATTAACTATGCTCTACGCATTAGGAGGTAAATGCCCATAATTGCCACGCTGGGCAAGTGGATTGGCGATCGCAGTAATGTGTCCACTGATGACGCTGCTGCCCATCATCAATCTTTTATCAAATAATGGTCAGTGACACTTCAATTCCTTAGCCGACTCTTAGGACACCTACAGGAGGAGTTGGGGTGGTGACAAATCTATTCTTACTGCCGTCACAACACGGCCATCTGTTGTTTGTGTAAAAATAATTGTTTTTAATTCAAAATAATTTTATTTTAACCATTAATTCAACGACGGCCAATATTATTGGACACGATATTGACCCACTTTCTTTCAAACCAGAATTATAACAAAAAAAAACTAAAACATAAGACTTGCGTTTAAAAACAAACAAACATCATTATCCACTCCACGACTACGCGATAGCAACTTTACTCTTTCGATAAGTACCTAGTCAACTGGTTGATCCATGGTCACAGAGGGACAACGCGGCGTGACGTGAACGAGTGGGTAATGGTCGCTCGATACACGTCAGTCGCAAACGCATAGTCGCCGCGTGGACAACGTGTGGTCAATGTGTGACGAACTTGTCGGGGTTGACCTTTAGTGTACGGCGTGTCGTACACTATTTTAATATCGTTTTGAAGTGGGCTCTTTGATTAAAAAGTGTGCGTCGAGTATATGTTAGTTTGTAAGTTAAATTATTTCTTTTTTTCTGTGTAATTATTAATGCTTAATGAATTCATGTGTTTGGAATAATAAACATTTATTTGTAAATATTATTTTGAAGTAAAACATAAAAAATATAACATAGGGCTTAAATTATAATAATTTGGCATAGAGTTGAGTCGCCATTGAGTTGTTCAAAATGTTTAAAAACTTTTAAGGGTTAAAACCGCAATTTAAAATACTAACTACTTATTAAGGCTACGTCCTCATTAAATACTGTGTCACATTCGTCACACATTGACCACACGTTATCCACGCGGCGACTATTCGTTTGCGGCTGATGTGCATCGAGCAACCATTGCAACCATTTGTGTTGCCCACTCATTCAAGCAGCGTTGTCCATTAGTGACCCAAAGGTCACTGGTGGATCAACTAGTTGATTCATCGAAAGTGTGAGTAGAGTTGCTGACGCGTTGGAATGGAGTTGTTATAATGTGCGAAGACCTTAAAAACTATAAAAAATATGAACGGTTAAAACAGCAATTAAAAAAAAGAACTTCCTCTTAAAGCTGAGTCCTCATTAAATACTGTCTTTTTTGTCTCTAAAACCTAGTTCTGAGGTTCACTTTAAACTGGCCTGCATGCCCTTCAGCCTATTATAAATTTAATAACTTCTGGATGTGGGTTTTATAAAAAGGTGGCAATTGAATCACTTGCCGAACTCATTTTTAATTTGCGGATTTCGTTATTTATTCACCGTTGACATCATGCAGTAATTAAGTCAGTTAATTAGAGACGAGGGAAAATACAGATAAACAAAAATTACCTACACTATGGAATTGCGTATGTAGTGGTACGGTATATTCAGTATCTTACAGGCTTATAAAATAAAATAAATATCTTAGCACGTCTTACACAAATGGACTTAATCCCACGGTAAGCTTAACTAAGGCATGTGATGTGGGTACCAAGCGAAGATATGTATAACAGATAGATACCTACATATACAATACATAGGTATATTGATATTTACAGCCACAACCAAGGAACAAAATATTTGTGATAAATATTTATTCAAATCCCGGCGAGGACATTATTTTTGTCTTTACATATCATTAGCATGTACTTATTTACATAAATAGCACCTTCGCCGGGATTTGAACCCGGAACCTCCAGCTTCTACCTAATAACTAGGCTACGGAGGCTGATAAAATTAGATATTAGGATTCACAGTATATTGGTGCAATATGCACTCTGCACCCGGCAGTAAGTGGCTGTGTGGTGACGGCAGTAAGAATATATTTGTAACGACCCCAACTCCTCCTACCGGTGTCGTAAGAGTCGACTAAGGGATTGAAGTGTCCCTGACCATTATTTGATAAAAGATTGATGATGGGCAGCAGCGTCATCATAGTGGACACATTACTGCGATCGCCAATCCGCTTGCCCAGCGTGGCGATTATGGGCATTTATCTCCTAATGCGTCCATATGCATAGTAGATAGGAGAGGCCTACGTCCAGCAGTGGACTATAATAGGCTGATGATGATGCACTCTATAGTCTCTGGTGTAAGTTAACACTGTTTTCGGCTTCGCGGCCGATCTGTTTAACCGAATCATTAATGTATGGTTGGTTTAATGATGTTGGCTTTTTAATCAGTTAGCGCACCGGTCTCTTTCAGTTTCAGTCACATTAATTATATTTTATTTAATTCTAAATACATATTATAATGACGACTGATGATGCTTGGTTTTGTATTCGAAATTCATGTCCAAATTTTAATATATTTGAGTAAATAATTGATAGAACAATCCTTGGGGTAGGCGAAACAGGGGGTAGTTACACAAAATATCTCAATAAGTCGAAGTGTATCCGTAAGAGCCCCACCAATAAGATGATAATAATAATAATTCAAATGTACTTTAAAAATATTTTTAATCCAATGTTTGTGTTTGCAATAACTATGATAAAAAAATATAATAGATAATGCAATTTTTTACTAGTAAACCGTGTTACTCGAGAAAATACTCCACAATATCCATCTATAATATCTCCCATTCAGATAATCTAGAAGTCAGGACATTGGGACAATTCCAGACGTCCATAAGTCAACGTTCGTCCGTCACCCACTACTATCAATAGACTCATGGCTCGCCCTTATTCTCAAACTGTGGTCCAAGTTAAAAGAGTATAATTGCAAAGCTATATACCAATTTACTATAAAATAGATCTTATACCTACTGTGTATGTATATGCGACAATATATCGACGCTTATCATGAACAACGCTGCATCTCAAGACAATATCTTGTCGTAATTTGAATTCTAACTATGAAGCACTAGAATTCCAATCGCAGGCTCGTACTCATTTGGATTACAGCGTTGTTCATGATGATAAGCAACGATATACTCTTCAAAGAAAATAAGAGCTACTGAGTTTGATGTTCGGAATGACTACGTAGTATAAAAGGACATAGAAACAAAAATACAATATAAACGTTGTAATATCCAAAGAACTCAACAAAAACTATTTTCTTTTTTTTAATAACCCTGCACCTTCTGCTTCTTTCTTAACCCATTGGCAGAAAATGCCTTAAATGCGCTGTTCGCCTATTTGTGTTGTGAAACAAAAACTAAATAAATTATTACAATTGTTGTATTGATTATTTGTAGAGGTGTTTTGTCTTCAGGTGGTTTTTGATGGTCCTGTTTTATCCATTTATCGTGATTTGTGTTACTTTCGCACTTGCATACTTGTCAGAACGTAACGGCAATAACGGCATCGACGACAACTGATAAACACGGCACCACCGTCATAAGCCTACTGCAAGTCTCTTTTGCGATTGATTCCAGCTTGTATTTCTTCGCTTAGACCGTATCTATGCAAACGGTTAGATTAGAAGTGTTCTCACTTACTACTCAGTAGGTGTGGGTTACAATTGTACTATCGATTACCCACAGCAAGAATGTCCCATGACAGCCTTGTGGTAACGGCAGTAAGAATACGTTTGTCATCACCCCAACTCTTACCGCTAGTGAGAGTCGACTATGGGATTGAAGTGTCACTGATGATTCTTTGATTTGATTGATGACGGGCAGCAGCGTCATCATAGTGAACTCATTACTGCGATCGCTAATCCGCTTGCCCAGCGTGGCGATTATGCGTATTTACCTCCTAATGCAATACGCATAATTCATAGGAGAAGCCTATGATGAGATGTGTGATGTGTCCATGATATTTACTTGAATTTTGACATTTAGCTGGTCGTTCTTCGCTTGGACCGCGCCTCTCCGGTCCGTGAGACCGTCGCTCAGTGGAAATGTCCCATTACGTCGTCGCCACACGCGTTGCAGCGGCGATTCTTACACAAGTACTACAGATTACCGCCGGAATTGCCTCTCCACCCGGCCTTTATACGCAGCTCGAGGATTATTGTATAAAATTACGCTTTTGGAAAATTCTAGTTCGGTTTATGATTGGTCGCTGGAGTTTAGTGATTTTGATTTTTGCATGAAATTCAGGATTGAAGGAAATATTTGAGAAGTCAGTGATATACATTTTTATTCGCCGTTCAAATTTTAGAAGGTTAATTCTGAGGTCATGTTGACGAAATACTACGGGACCGACATCCGATTTCAAAAAAAAAATTATGTTCCATAACCATGAACATAAAATTTTTTTTGAGGGTTTGTAACTTCTACAAACCCTGAAATATTCGTTGGCAAAAACGTATGGAGCTCCATTTTTTTTTCTCGGATCGGATTCCGGTCCCATAGTAAAAGTTCATCAATATGACCTCAGAATTAACATTAACCTTCTAAAATTTGAACGGCGAATAAAAAATCACCGTGTATTGTTTTGAGATAATATCGTTAGTAGGTTTAGTACCTACTAACGATATTATCGTACTTCAGCTTAGTTCTCACAACACAAATCTTAATTTAGATATCTGGATTATGTTGTTTCGTGTTATTATTCCGCTACTCGAGAACCTTTCCGCCCCAACCGCGGCAATTGTCTTCTAGTTACGTGCAATGTGCTCACTGACCAGACCACTGCCACATTCAGTTTAGGGTGAATATCTGAGCGATCTGAGCGTTTCAACCGCCTAATTTTGGTGGCATATTTTTTGCAGAAGTTTCTATTAGTTACAATGTGCTACTTTGTCATTTGAATGAAGCACGGTACCGTATACAAATGACGAAGTACATCATTGAGCCGTTTAGAAAATTCTGCAAAAATGAGGCCACCAAAATTAGGCGGTTGAAACGCTCAGATATTGCGATTAAACCCTTTTTCGATTCGAAGAGCTATATCCTAACACAGCTCTCTCCATTGCCCTTTAGGTGACGTACCGGAAGGCTCAGCGTGGGTAGGCCCCCCATAAGTTGGACTTATGACCTGGTGAAGCTCACAGGAGTCCGCTGGTTGTCGGTGGCGCAGGACCGGTCATTGTTGCAATCTTTGAGTGAGGGATGATAGGGCTATGTTCAGCAGTGGACGTCTTTCGGCTGATATCATCAGATGTGTATGATTATCCCATGAAGTGTAAAATATTATTTTTAGTACAGATGGTGCCTTTTTTAGGCTCTAGTGCGAGTGTGTAATTTTACGTCAGGTCCAAAACTTCGGAGGGCCATGCACTAAAAAACGTCGTACGAGACAACGTGCGATATCCAATAAATTGTTTCGAACAGTAAAATTACCAAAATACTATTAACCGTTCGAAATGATACGGAATACAACATTTCAGACATAGAATCGCGAAAGTTTTTCCTATTTTTCAAATTTTATCGGTACACTTTCTGTATAAGCCAAGAGTTCCAAGGAATATTATATAAAATTACACTTTCGGAAAACCGTAGCTTAACTTTATGAAGCTTGGGTACTGCAATTTAGCTGAGATTTCGAATTGTATGGATGACAGAATCTGGAAAGAGCAAAAGAGCTGCCGTATGAAGTTTTATAAAATTGGTTTAGTTTCGTGTAAGCCCATTTTCTTCTGTTGGCACTAGTGCCAAAATATCTAGATAAGTCTAATAGTCCAGTATTCCCGATTACTTCTCCAAGATAAATATCTTGTCTAATCTTTCCAATTTGCTTCCCAACTAATAAGAGCATAATATTGGGAGGTTTTAGAGTCGTAATTCCAAATCCGTTGGCCAAATCATCGTGGACAAACTACTGCGTTCACCAATCTGCTTGCCCAGCGTAGGTACCGATTATGTGCATTACAGTTGGCATCAGATATATCGTAGCGCCGAGTGCGCTCAAAAATATCTCAACACGCCTCAATCGTTATGGTTATAAAGACGTGTTCAGATGTTTTGAACACTCCGAGCGCTTCGATATATCTGATGGCGACTGTACCGACTAATGCGTCATTATCATTATACATAGCTAATACGAGAGGCGTATGTATAATTAGGCTGTTAATGTGATCTAAAATGAAAAATCAAGACGAAATCTTTTCCCTTGGAACCATACAGTAACGCTTGAACTAACCAATATAAAATCGACATTTTCAAACAACCTCGCTTCGGAAGCTGACCCATGATCAAAAAAGATTTATTCGTCAGTTGTTTATGTTTATTTGAGAATCAATTATAAATAGCATCCTTAGGGCATTGTCGGAAAGCCTGGACTGAAAAACTGGGTCGATGTGGCCTAGTAGGGTTAGGCCTATCGTTGAAAATTCCCGGATTGAATTCCGTTTCTTTCCAAACGGCTCGTTTTTACCCGGATTTTTTGGAAAAAATCAATGAAATTTTTCACTTTAATTTTCAACTCCAAACCAATGTGAATTAGGTCTAATATTCACTTATACCAGTAGAACGCGATATGACCGAGGAATAGTTAATTGAAATAGATGGAAAGGTGTGACAGTGTCATTTTATATTTCTGTAAAATCCCGAAAAAAACATTTGATTTTTTTCCGACATTTTCAACGCTGAGCCCATGGCCCATCGTGGGTATCCCGGTATCTGGCCTAAAGTTTTGTAATCACTAAAATAGTTATTAAGTTAAAATTGATACTAACAATCTATGGATTCTTGGTCTGATTTGTTTTTTTATAAATATTTAGCCCAATTTTATTGAGCTTACCATGACACTAGGTCGCTCGATTTGTGTTAAAATGAATCACGATATTTTAGTTACCTTTATATATTTTGCTATTTTTGATCAGGATCCAAATGGATTTTAAAACCATGATCTAGTAACTTGATACAGTGATTGAGCCCAGTAATCACTTTATTATCAGACTTCCTAAACGTTTTGTCAGCGATGCTTTATACAGGTCTTTACGCTAAGGAGGTCACAATGGAACTGACTACGATTTGAGAAGATTATATCCCTTTAGATTAAGCTCGGTAATAACCTGGAGGTATATTCATACTTGAAAAGCTGGGTTGTGATTTGATGTCGCCTTGATTAAGTGAGCAATTTAAAAAAGTTTGTACATTTGGATCACGAAGATCCACTAGAATTTTATTCCTTCCCGACTATAGAAAACTTAACCTAGGGTGCCGCCGGCAACGGGGCGGGCCCAAGCTGCTGGTGGTTAAGGTCGCAGAGGGTGAACGACGCACTATCTGAGCCGTATCCAGGATTACTGCCTTATGCATCTGACCTTTGATCCAGCCAGTGAGAATCTCTTAAAGTGTTGGTCAAGATTTAATTTTAAGCCGTTCGTCATAACAACTGTATTTATTGTATTCGTTGTAATTATTATTATTAACAATGATTTTTTCAAATTTCGAATAGGCCAAGGGGAATTGATCGTTCATTTTCACAATCCTTTATTTGCTTTATAGCGGGTTGAAACGGTCTTGCGTTGAATTAAATCGGGGAGGCAGATTCTGTGAGTACAGGAATTGACGTCAATTTGATATCCTATTCATCCTGTTTGATATTGATATTGAAATAATAAAAAGGAAGATTATAATTGACTATTGCTCATTACTTAAGTCTATTTACGTTATATATGTCGTTTACTAAATTTAAATTGTCCTTGAACTACATATTTCAATCAATATTCAACAAATCAATTTCTAGAAAACGGTTCGCTTAAATAAAAATATGTTTTCGAAACTTTAATATCATTTTCAAGACCATTCTATTGCTTACTACCCTCACACACATATGTACATCGAAAAAAAAAATCTGCTCATCAGTTATATGTATGGAGGGCCCCCCTAATTTTTTTTTTTATATAGTATCATAATTATGTAGCGGTTTGTACGACACATATTCTTACCAAATTGTAATATCTCTATCTAGCATTTATAGTTTCCGAGTAAATCGACTGTGACAGACGGACATGACAAATCTACAAGGGTTCCGTTTTTGCCATTTTGGCTACGGAACCCAACGAGTAAAAACTAAAACGCGCCACCGCGAACTATTTACGCTCTCGGTCAATGAATATATGGGACGGTGAAATTTTTCGTAGAATTTTTCAGGTGAAACCATTTTTTCAGATTGTATTGGAATTTCCCTGAAATTTTCATCCAATCCAAGAAAAAAATAACTTTATCGTTAGATGACTCCTTGAATATAAAAATAGCAAGTCAGAATTTAAAATTATTAAGTAATAAGAGTCTCTTAAGTAATTACACTGTTTTTTAAACGTTCGTTGGAACCTGCCCCAGTCAATCCAGCGTTTGGACAGATGGCAAATTGAGATCAATATTATTTACCTTTGCAGACGAATGTCCCCGGTTTATTATTTCGTCGCGTTTATGTAGATTGGTCGTTAGAGATGAGAGCGACAAACATGAAAATTCATGTTTATGATGAATTTGTTATCCGATCATTTTGTAGTCTGATCTATTTTTGTCTGCGGAGTAGAATTTCTGCTTTTGCTACCTTCTTTTATGAGATATATTTGGCGAGTAGAGAACGTTACTTTCGCACAAGGTCACTTTCTTAGGATGTGAAAATGAATTTTATTTCAAGGACAATAAGACAAAAATACATATTTGGTCGTCATACTACATAACCACTACAAAATACAAACATATATTGCACTGGATGCTTGAGGTGCTCGATGGCGGTGAGGCTCAGACACCCAAACTAGGTCATTCTGTATCTCAGGGTCCTGTCCCCTCCGCAACCGAGCATGGTGCTGGCTAGTAAAGTTGTTGGGGGCATAATATGAAGGAGACCAGGCTGTACAATGATATTTTTCTTTCACATTCTGAGGATATTAATTCCTAAATTCTCGACCGTAATTTTAACTAATCAACATCATAAAATAACTGTTCAATCATAAATTAATGAAGCGGGGCATGGTTTTCTCGAGAGAATACACAATTAAGAAAATATTAATATTTTCATTTATTAGCTTTTATTTTCTTAGTGATAGTACAACACTGTCCTATAGAGACCGAACGTTATTCCTCTCTCTTACAGATCTTCCAAATTAGAGTACTCGAGTACTCTGTGCTTGCCATGAGTCGAGATAGTCACGAGCCTTTACATTTCTCAAAATCGCGAGCAACCCAACAAACCAAATACTCGAATTCAGTTACTCCGTGAAGATGGCATTTGCAACAGTTACAAAATATCGGGTGTCCAATTTACAAGGTATACACGGTGCTCGCGAGCGTTCGGAAAGATTTTAACTATGCATTCTAGACATCAAAATAAACAAAAAATATTATGAGACCTAATGTCAATTCCACCAAAAAAATTTTTTTTTTCTTTTTTTTTAGTCTTTTTAACATCTCCAATACTTTTTTCATAACAACAATTTGTTTAAATTATTTATTTCTATTGTTACTTTTAGGTACAAGTTATTTCGTCAAGTCTTTTCGTATTTTTTGATTGTCAAGCAAAAGTTGTGGTAATATTAGAACACATTGTGGTAGCATTGTAATCAAAAAGAAGTTAAATGACGAGTTACGTCGAAAAACTTATTTCGAAAAAAGGTTGATTATCTCTGAAACGAAGCCGAATCCAAGAAATTTTATATAACATTAAAGACTCTAAATGTGGTCAAGAATCCAGCATTAAAATCTTTTGGTTTCCTCGCGAGCAGCCTGCATATCACATTTAAGTAACTAATAACAAAATACTCACGTGAAACAGAAATTGTCTCCCACAAACCCCTCAAACTATTCAGTAGGTACCACACAAAATATCTTGCAATGCCGTTTCTTTGTGCTAGAGCTAACAGTACCCAATAGACCATACATATGTCCGTTGAATTAATACCAAGCGGGTAGTCTTCATTTACGGTCTGTATTTGCTCATTCATTGGTGAAGGTTCGCACTGAGGCCGAATCTAGCTTTGAAATGGAGCCTTACGTATAAGGGATGCGTCACAATGTTACGTGAACGGAGACGCAGTCGTCAGTGTTTTTTAACCCAGAGGAATCCGTTACAGGTACCACCTGGTTCGGGAGCAACTGGGTGGTAATATCCGACTGGCACGGACAAAATCCCTGTGGTGTTCCGTCGCTCGCTTTATGTGCGGGGTTTCGGGAATGCCACTGTAAAACCTCCGAAAAATTTGCTGATGATGTAAGCTAACTGTACTGTACAGACCGTAAATTACGTAACGTTAATATTGCTAGGTAAAGATGCAGTCATGCATTTTTACCGTATATATTTACGTAGTAGGTATGTAACCGGGTAGGCATTTTTTTTCACTTTATCAAATGCACACTATACACGGTGCTTGGCAAAGAACCCACATAATTTTAATGCTGAATTCCTGAGCATATTTAGAGTATTTAATGTTATATAAAATTTCCTGGATTCGGCTTGGTTCCAAAGATAATTAACCTTATTTCGGAAAAAGTTTTTCGACGTAACTCGTCATAAAACTTCTTTGTGATTACAATGCTGCCACAATGTGTTCTAATATTACCACACCTTTTGCCTGACAATCAAAAAATAAGAATAGACTTGACGAAAAAACCTGTCCCTAAAAAAAAAACATTTAAAAAAATAGTTTTAACAAATTGTTGTTATGATAAAAAGTATTGGAAATGTTAAAAAGTAATCAAAAAGTCTAAAAAAATCGAAAAAAAATTTTTTTTTTGTGGACTTTGACATTTGGTCTCATAATATTTTTTGTTTATTTTGATGTCTAGAATGCATAGTTAAAATTATGTGGTTTCCTCGCGAGGCACCGTATCTGACAGCCTTTGTAGCTAGCTGGAGATTTTACTTTTAGAGACAAAGATGACATAACATTGCCAAATTATTACTCTCCGAGTTTTTAAAGTCTGTATTTATTTTAAATATCCCTTGAGAAAGAATCCTACTGAGAGTACTGAGCACCAAGATATTTATGTGTACTATCGTCGTATGAGGT
>JALPQI010030102.1:0-12984 GCA_025490895.1 Thaumatotibia leucotreta
AAGCCCGCACTATTATAAGTTAGACCATTGTTACAGTGTTTTTAGAACTCGGGCAAAAAGCGCTAGCTGAGCTTTGCGTTTTATGATTAAATAGCTAAAAGTACTGAAATCAGATAAATGATTTGTTAAATAGAAAATCAAATCAATTAGTCTAGTAATTGATTATGATTAGATACACTGCTCGCTGATGTGGATTTGTCAATCAAGCATTGTTATTTATATGTATAGTTTGATAAGAGTGATAATGATATTAAATTTTTAACCGATTTTTGTTAAAAATATAATGTATTAAATAACGTAACAATATTTGTTATGTTGGCTGTTTTAGTAGTATGTCATCATCATCAGCAAATTGACGTCCACTGCTGGACATAGGCCTCCCCCAGAGAGTTCCACAAAGATCGGTCGTGAGCTGTCCGCATCCATTGGACACCCGCAACCTTTACCAGTAGTATGTACTTGAAGCATATTATTATTTTATTATCAATATAACTTCTGACAAACTAACTAGGCTGTTACAAATGGCGTGAAATTTAAATTTTCTATGGTGAGCAAAACTTGGGACTTAGGAACATATTCGTTTTTTTAAATATCGTTATATTAATCTATTCATTCTCAAACGCATAGTGTATGTAATGTGCGTTTTTATGTAAATATTATGATTATTTTAATGGAATAAACAAAGCGCCGGGAAAGAGAGTAGTATTTGAGACGAGTATTAAATGTCTGACAAGGGGCTATAATACCTAGAGAACTCTAATGACTCAACTTTAAAAATGATTAATTACTCTCTGATTGTCACGCTATAACTTTTATTGCAATTATGAAAAAAAAATATATTATTGATATTATCTGATTTACCATAATATTGATTTACATACCTACTTACAAGTATACTGTACTACATGTATGCAAATAGAAAAAAATACTTTTAGAATAATTGTAAAATTTCGTTAAAAAAAAAATAATTAGGCACGTTAAGTCATTAGGATGAACGTATTGCGAGGAAGACCGGAGGGGTAGGTACAGGCATCAGCCGCGAAAGCTGAGCACGTGGGTTTGATTCCCACCTCGGACGTTGGTGATCTTGGTCGTTTTTTATTTGGTATATGACATCCAATCCAATATTTATAGTTAAATAGTATTAAGTAGTGTGACTACTGGGGAAAAAATAAACAAAGTACAAATCAAAATACCTATTTAGTTAATAAATAATTTGGTCAAAACCTATTTTGTACCATTAACTCTCGCAATGTCTACAGGAAATACGCCCGTTTACGCGAACGCTGTATGACCCAATTATTATCCATTCATATATCTGGTGAAGCCGGTGAAGGTCGCAGGAGTCCGCTGGATGCGGATGGGGTGGCACAGGACCGGTCATTGTGGCAATCTTTGGGGGAGGCCTAAGTTCAGCAGTGGAAGTCTTTCGGCTGATATGATGATGATATCTGGCTTAGTAACAACTTGAAAAGATTCAGTCAGGCGTAAATATATTTTTGAAACTCGAAAGATACGCAAATCCAATGGGTCAAATATCATGTCTAGAAGTAACTTGCGAACTTAAGTTAAAATGGACCTAATTATGCAAAAGGAAACCAACCCTCATGGTTTTTTCATTTCAATTACCAGTTTAAATCACAAGAAACAAAGTCAATCTTTAAACAGACAGATTCGTGTGGATTGGTTCCCTTTTGTATAATTACGTCCAAATATCCCTGTGGGAATAACCTGCACGAACGCCTCATTTATGAGCAACTAATAATAATAAATGACTTGTATAATACAGGTAAGTAGAAATCTCTTACCGATGAACCTCTCACAAAAACACGGATAAAATCGTTATGTATTCAAGTGCTTATAGCAAACAGTGCAGCCGAAATGACAACAAACGGCGTGCGATCTGATCTCGGCGCCGGCCGAGCGATCCCGCGCGCGCCGCGCCCGACACGCACGGCCCCGCGCGGTTTGCTCTGGAATTACCCCGCTATACTAATATGTTTGTGAGATCCGACCACTTCTGTCAATAAACGAAGGACGATTGTTCATATACTAGTGCTACTTGCATACGGAATCATTTCTTGTTTACCTATTTTATTTTTGGAATTAATATAGTATTTTGGCACGCATAAGGAATGTATTGTGCAATTAGTGCATATACCTATTACCTATACCTAATGTTATGTAATCGTGTATTTTACAATTAGCATAATCGATTTTACGAATCGAATAATTACAACACATTAAGGAACAGTTACCTATGCAGTTAATAAATTAACAGTAAATGAACGGATCAAAGTATTTACCTCACATTAAGAAAACAAATCATCAAGCCGATTTGATTACAGTTTTTTTTTCTAGGCTGTGAACTTTCAATTTGTAGTAAAGACCAGTTTTCTGTACCTATTTCAGAGTAATCCAATTCAATAACTAACTTTAACTGCGATGTTTTTAAGTTACACTTACTATAATATAAGTGTTTTTTTATTTAGTAGGCTGATTCTTGAGTAAAAACTGATAAAACTGACTACATTTAATTATTGTAGGTTTCTCACGTTCCTTCGTCAGAAATGCTACCAAATTTTTAAATTGATCAAAGTACCCACTACTACGGTTAACGGCACTAAATTAAATAATCATGAAACGGTCACTAATAAATAAATGAGTATTATAATTGTACCTATGTCTAAATTCGCCAGGAGTATCGTATCGTCAGACATAACAAGTTCTAAGCCCATATAGGTAATTAGGGATTCCGCCAATAACATCAATAAATTCTATACGACTAGTCAGGAGCCATGAGTGTCTAAACTATTAGATACTTAATGCAAAGCACGCGTTCTATAATCGCGGTAACTGCGCACGGGCATAAAAATGCACGTGTTTACGGATGCCGCAGGCCAATATCCACCAGACTGATTGCTTCTTTACTGTTACACGATAAAATTTTACTACACTCCCATAAAGTGTACCCGACGACCCGCGGGACCTACTAGCTAATATATTTAAAACTGCACTGTAAACTGTAACTAACCTTTATAATAAAACATTGACCGATAAACAGAATCGCTTAAATCTTCATGGGCTTTTTTAAGACTCACTTTTTATTACAATCTTGTATTAGGTTACATATTTAAAAGTCATATTTAATTACATTACCTAAAAAAAAATATCAATATGCAGCTAAAATCCAAAAAAAAATTATAAGATCTACGTCGGAATACTATTTATTTTAATGACGTTGGTAAAACGGCTCACCTATGTCATTTGTCGAAATTGTTCTTTTGAACTAAGAACTAAGTATATTTTGATAAATGCGAAGCGTAACTAGTTGCCGCTAAAATAAAAAATCTCGTTTGGTGAGTGTTCCTTGAACAAGAATGAATAATAATTAGATACCTAGGTAAGTATTTTCTGTATTTTTAGAACTTGTTTATGTTTTATCTGTATTATACACATATTTGTTGATGTATCTTATTAATCATGGTGATGAATAAAGACCTCACAATACACAAGATCGTTACTGCTTCGCCACTGCTAGTTCGGACAACTAGCACAGATTTTATGAAATTTATACAAACTGTACAAAAAGTCAGCGGCTGGTTGCACAGCCCGCCGAACCGTTCAAATCGTTTAGTAAACCCCGAATAGGTTCTGTACAAGGTACAGCCATTTTAATCGAATGGAAATGGAACAAAGTGAAAATGTACACCTCAATTATTCCAACACGCGCGTAGACAAATAACCACGTGTCAACGTGCTTCGCCAATATTCTGCGGACGGTTAACAGTGTTTGTTAACACGACATTTTCAATTTTATCGTACGCCTGTCGTTACTAATAAATAACTAATTCAATTCGCAGTAGAATAATTAAGCGTTGCACATCTAAAATACATTTGGACGTAAAGATCTTA
This sequence comes from Thaumatotibia leucotreta, assembly GCA_025490895.1. Classification (NCBI taxonomy): domain Eukaryota; kingdom Metazoa; phylum Arthropoda; class Insecta; order Lepidoptera; family Tortricidae; genus Thaumatotibia; species Thaumatotibia leucotreta. Next base: position 3,916 of record JALPQI010030102.1, read on the forward strand.
TTCAGCCATGTGCGTAATTAATTAGGTACTAATGTCAAAACAAAATAAACTTTGAAATAATTGTATCTACATGGGCAAACTTATAAACAAAATATATGTTACTTTTTAATGGACGGTATACCTACACCGGCTAGCATTCTTAGTTTTCTCTCACACTCGAAAATTTAAACCTACCTTAAAGCGCGCAGTTATTTTGTGCGTTAATATTTACAAAAAAGATTTATTTAATATGTCCCATCCACTACCACTGTTGAAACTTGAACTCTCAGTCTTGGTCACTAATTTCATCACTGAATTACAGATGGACTTTACAAATGAAACACTATATTCTATTAATATCTCAGTCTATTGGCGAGTCCATAAAGCGAGTCAATAAAACAAAGCTTTTGTCCGTGGTTCCGGCTGCGATCCAACTATCTCCAATAAAACACAAATACCTCAGCGATTGAAATGCGGCAGGGGCGAACTGTTTACTTGATGCTGCGGCAGCCAACTTAACGGCACCCAAGATTGCTTTTTTCAATGTCCACTCACTTGTAAATTGCTATTGCGTAAATTAAAAATGTTATTGGATTTCAGTGTTGAATGCAGCTGCTGAAACACATTTTTTTTACCCACAACAGCAATGAAAATGGGTACACGGAATAACTACCGTTACTATGTGTTTTTCCATCTGTGGAGCTGTTTAATATCTAAAGTTTACATACCAACTTCAACCGTCATGTGGAATGTAGAAATACACATTTGCCTATACCTACTACATTATGCTTAGCACATGATTGGAATGTCAGTAAGTCGCCGCGAGATAGATTTTCCATCTTTTACTAACTAATGAATAAATGAAGGATGGATAGTCTATCTCGCGGCAACATATTGTCGCACTAATCCTGTGCTAAGCCTACAGGTATTAGGTACAGCAAGGCAATGGTGTATTCTACCGACCCACTAAAACAGTAGGCGATAATATTTTTACCATTACTGCCTTTTTCAACTGGCGGAATTTATTTAGGTACCAAAAAGGAATTCAGGTACTAAATTTTCGGTGTATCGAAGTATTTGGTAATTATTATAATTTTTTTTCATACTTTACTAGATAATAAAGCAGACTGGTGCTCATTAACATAAATCAGTTAATAAAATAATTCAAATAAATAAATACAAATAATTTATTCGTGGCAAATATAACAAGCATAACAGGACAAGACAAAACAGACAGATTCAGCACTTAATATTATACCACGAAATGGACTCGCCTCAGCATAATGTCGACCCGAAAGCCAACGCTGGTCTTCCGGCGAGCCCATTTTTTTGGCCACGACCGCAGCGTGTGAACATGGCCTAACAATTCGCGCCCAATGGAGGACGCTAAGTAGGGCAACACACAAACAAATAAATATGACGCAACATTGACAAGGCCATGTGTCACATCAATTATTTACAAAAAAAGTGAAAAGTTACAAACATAAGTATACAGTTAAAACATGATTACTATCGTACTTTAACTAATTAATCAGTACATCAGTCGATTGTGAGATAACCAGTGTGTGTGATACTTAAAACGTTCTAAGTCCATATTGACAACAGAATACACAGTGTACTATTAAAACGTGTGAGGTTAAGTACCACACAGGCAGTACAACTACACGCAATATAAAGGAAACAAGGAATATAAAGTATAAAATACGTTGAACATAATTACATGAACTAAAAGACAAAATAGAGGAAGAAAATATAAGAAGAAACAACATAATATAACACATCCACATCAGTTAATTTGTATATATAAGGGGACGCAAACACAGGTAACTATATAAACAATAATAAAAAGTATAAGTAATTCACATTAAAAACAACTAGTGTCATGTATGAAAGCTTCCTGTTGCCGTTGGTGTTGGAGTACTATTATTTTGAGTTTGGCTTTAAAACTATTTAAACTCCGTAGGTTCCTAACGGGAGGTGGGAGGTTGTTCCAACACTTGGTGGATATGTAACGGAAGCTCCCCCGAAACGCTGCCGAAGCATGTCGAGGCGTCAACAGCTGCACACTGCAATCACGCGCACCAAGCGACCCGCGAGTGGACTTCCATGACAACTTCTCGAAGAGATATGGAGGGGACTTATATTTGACTACACCAAAAAGGAGACATGCCAGATGGATCTTGCGGCGATGCTGCATTTTTAGAATACTGTGCATATTTATAAATGGAGTAACATGAGCTCTTGGTGGAATATTAAAGCAAAAACGGGCACAAGCATTTTGCACACGCTGGATGAGTTGTCGTGTTTTTGCTAAGAGACGGGGCCCATATACTAAGTCCATGTAATTTAATTTTGAGAGAACTAATGCTTCTACTAACTTAGTGCGCAAGGTTTCATTAATAAAAGGTCGTATATTGTACAGCAGTCTGAGCCTATAAAAACAATTTCTTACACATTCAGACACATGTTTCTCAAACCTGAGTTGGCTATCCATGGTTAAGCCAAGATTCCGGGCCTCGTGTACTCTCTCTATTGGTTCACCTGACAAAACTACAGTAGAAACAGGTTCAATACTATTCAAATGATGCTTAGTGCCAAAGATCATGTATTTTGTTTTTGATGGGTTAAGGACTAACCCATTGGATGCAGCCCAAGATGCAATGTTTGCAAGATCAAAGTTAAGTTTCTGTACAGCACTGTCCACTTCATTAGGCTTAAAAGATATATATATTTGAATGTCATCTGCATAAATGTGATACTTGCAGTGCAAGATGTGAGCTCTGATGTCCGCTGTGTATAAAATGAACAGAATCGGGCCAAGTATTGATCCCTGGGGAACACCTCTTGAAAGGGCCAACCTTCCTGAAACCTTAGCCGAACCATCACTCGAACATAGCTTCACATACTGATGCCGCCCCCAGAGGTAATTATGGAACCAGCGCACAGCACTGTTATCGAAGCCATAATAACTAAGCTTTGACAGCAACAAATCTATATGAATACAGTCAAACGCCCTAGAAAAATCAAGCAAAACAAGAAGGGTACACATACCTTTATCCTGAGAAGAGAGTATGTTATCAGTAACATCCAGTAGGGCGGTTACAGTACTGTGCCCCTTCCTGAAACCCGATTGAACATCAGGCACAATTCGTGAATGTAATATTACCTTTTTAATTTTGGAATCCAGTATAGTATAAGTCTTCATTATTTTTACTAACATTAATAGATAATAGTTAACGATTAAGGATCAAATATAAATTATTGATAGGTACAATTTTTTTCAGAATTCATAAAAATGACGGCTCGAACGTAATAGAATGTGCCCCATTTTACTTTTCATTCGTGAATATAATAATACGAGTATTGCTGTACAATATCAATGTATTGCTGTATTGCATTGCTTTAAAATAAACTAACATTTTTGAGATATTTATGAAAGTGAACCCTGTGGGACGGTAGCAGTGAATGTGTTAAAAGGAAAGTTATTCATTCACTTGCCGACCGTGTCCGAGCAGCAGCATGTAAGTAACAAATATCTTTAAATATAATTATTAATTACACGCTTAATTATATTTATAGTAATTGACTCACGAATATTAAAATAAATATTTGACTTCACCACAAAATTTTATAATAGGGTAATCACGATTTTATTCTTATGGTCTTACCCCCTTATTCATAAACGTTTGCTAACTTAACAAGCCGCTAATAATTGTTTTTCCCTTTCCGCCTAGACAATGTGTCCATAAGAGCAAAAGGGACAACACTTATTAGCGGCTTGTTAAGTTAGCAAACGTTTATGAATAAGGGGCTTTGTTTATTTTTTTTTTGTATCTACGTCTCAAATGAGTCTGTATCAAATTTGTCGTCTCCCGACAAATGATAAAAAAGCAATTGGTTCTGTCTGGCGCGTTAGTAGTGTTTACAGCAAATGAAAGTTAATGAAGTTGGAATTAAACCGATAACACAAATTAATCAGGAGCCGAGAATAATTGTGGCAATATAAAGCGTGATTCGCGCGCGCCGCCGGAATTCGATGGCCATGCAGGCAACTGTGTGTAAGTAGCTTGGATCACTGTCCTTAATTTGATAATACATCTATGCTGTTATATTGGTTTATTACTATTAATTAGAACTATGGGTGCAAAACTGTAACAAAGCTTCAAACGACATCAAAGAGCACTTATTATATGCATCGATATGTTGGACATTCGGGTTTCCGATATACAATTAAATTAGACAGCATTGGACAATTTGTCTGTAAAATTGTGTATCATTACTTTTATATCATATCTGTCTTTTATGTCATTTCTGAGATTTCGCACCGATAGTTTGGATCACTGTTTGCACCTTATAAGCAAATTCATGTGTGGAATAAATACAATTGGGTCTAGATACAATTTTTGAAATATGTGTATGTGTGTATGTATGTTGTGTTGTGTCCTTTTTATATTTTTAATATTAAGGTATGGTATGTTTTCGAAACGAGTACTGATTTTATTTAGTTTTTCATAATATCTTTTTCTCAAACATGCAATGAAATGTTGTAGTTACGTGCTTAAAAAGTGGCCGGGAAGTACCTCGTTGCCGGCCTAGGCCGGCAAGTGCCTCTTTTTTAATTTTCATTTGATATAGGGTTGTTACCTGGCATCTTGGCTTTTAGCCAATAATTATCTGTAAGTAATATTAGTATAAAAAAATGGTTGGCAAATATTTGCAGTTATAATTAGGTATTTAAATTATATAATTTAAAATATGTACAAAAACTACTCAAAATAATATTTAAAAAGCAGTATTATACGGCGCGATCCGTCGGCCCCGATGACTGCATGCAATTAATTGGACCCAACCGACCGCGTCGTCTAATACCGCTTTTTAAATGTAAAAAAATGCAACTTTCAAACAGGTCAATCTAAAAAAAATGCGGTGTCGGTGTCGTATTTGACTTTTGTTGTGTTTCAAAGACTTAGTTATGTAGTTGACTTGTAATTTCTTAGAAAGAAGATACATTTTTCTGTTTCATTTCATTGCATGTTGGAGAAAAGCATTATACATACCTCGGTGAAGTGACGGGTTGCCGTCCGAATACTATCTACATATATATTAGGCCGGCAACCAGTCACTTCCCGGCCTCGGTAGTAATGTACTATTATCGAAGAAGTACAAATTTTGTATCTACGCTATTCTAGTGGCAAAAGTTCAAAACTTCCTTAGGAGATTATTTAAGTGACAATGTAACTGTCAAAACAGGTCAAGTTTTTTTAATGCTATGATGGTTAGTCGCCAGTATACGTTAATACGTAGGAAAATTATTAAACCCTTAAAAAATATTGTGAAAAACTAAATAAAATTAGAACACATTAATAAAAATAAGCACCTTTATAAAAGTCTAGCAGATATTTTTTGCTAATAACTAACTTGCTTTGATTTGTGTTAAATTTATGGTTTCCTATTTGCGAATTAGTATTAGTGACAGTATCCACTACAATTAACTGCAAGTAGGTACCTATCTAAGCAGAATTATTATGGCATAAAATTAGAAGATCAAGAATAATATGTTTTAGGTAAAATAACTCAATGCCTATATATATAATTATGTGGTAATGATTTTTCTTTGAAATATCTTGCCATATTTATCAACTTCGGGTAAAGTGAATATTTCAGTACAATTGTAACAAATTAATGCCTATACCTGCCGGGCCACCGCAAAAAGGTGGACCGAATTGTCGTTTCCATTCGTGTCTTTATTTAATTTTTTTAGATGTGTGGTAAAATGTATGCCACAAATACTAATTTGATCTTAACTTAGTTACAAGTGAGTAGCTTGTGTTTAATAATGCAGATTACCTATTTTTGTAACTTTCAGTGGTTGTCGGACTAATTGTGATTACAAACATAAGGGATTCCATACAACTGAATAACAAAATTTCACAAATCAGTTATTCTGTCCACAACTTCAGTGAAATATTAGATCGAATAATTGCCAATGCCAATCGACTTACTACACCAATTCCAACAGTATCAACGACCCGAACACAAAGTATATATAAAGAACATGAACAATCATTTCCTGCCGGAAATCTAAAGCGGCAGGAATTACATAAAGATACTGTTCAAAATGCAGTAATTAAACCTGCTAAAAATACATCAAACTCCTCTGGATATGATAATAATGAAAAAGGTTCTCAAATTACTTATGTCAATAATTTATTTCCTTTGAACAAGTCTATAGAGAACTACAAAGACGGAAATAATTTAAATAGAGCAAATAGAATACCATTACTAGACAATAATTACGGCGTACAAGAGTATTTGCCCGATGATACAAATTTACAGAAAAAATATAATAACAATTATGAAAATATATATGAAAGATCTACCGCACCGTATAATGTAGATGCCTTAGAAGACAGCTATCAACCACCGTGGTTTGATTCCAAAGATAAAACATTTAAGACTAATGATTCCGCGTCAAAGCGAAGTCTCAGTAACAATGACCCTTTACCTACCGTGGCAAATAATAATTCAAAAAATCAAGGATTAGGTGTAGTAATAAAGGAAGAAATAGTTTTTGAAATCAAAGACGACAAACCAACTGAATTTCCAAATCAACCAGTCGACATACCCACTACGACGCCGAAACCAGTGCCATCATATAAGCCAGAATTGAAAAACAATAATACTAATTTCCCATTGACAAATTCTAATGTTTCGGGTAATAAGACAATTATGAATGACAATTTGAATAAAAATGCCACTGATATTAAGGAGGAACCCAACGATCGAAAAGGTCAGATGCCCAAAAGCATGCCTCAAAATGAAAAACTTTCTGAAAATCAACTCCAACAATCTCATAATACAGACACAGCGAATGATTCACAACTTCACGCAGAATATCAAAAGTTGAATGACAAAATTAAGGCACTAGAAGAATTCCTGAATAACACTTTTGATAAAAAAAACGAACCCAAATCTCTATCACATAAATTCTCCAAACCGATAGAAGATCAGAAAAATAAAAAATCATCTGTCGATGAATTGAGAACAGGCCGACCGGAGGATACGAATCCAACTGTCGATGTATTAAGTGTAGGTCAACCTTCAGATCCGTTTTCAGTTTTTAGTCTATTGACAACTAATATAAGTCAACCGATATTAGACAGTGCCACGACAAAACCTCATGTCGTGTGTTATAATCCCATAGAATGCATGGGAAACAGCTATGCGCTAGCACTGCTTTCCAATCCAGGCCATACAATGCTGGAAAATGTCATGCAGGGAAATGTCATCTCATCTGAACAGTTCCTACATCAGCATCAGAACCCATTATTAGATTCAAAAGCATTGCAAAGGCGTTTACTGTTATTAAATCGATATATGCAGTTAGTAAACAGAATGGGAAAAAGATCAAAATATGTATATCCCGTGCCTTTCTATCGTCGGCGAGTAATTCTAAAACCTGTTCGAAGAATTTTGTAATAATATTACAAGACACACTATATAAAACATAAATTGACCTGTATTTGCATTTTGTAAATAACTTATGTAAGAAATATAAAATAAGAAATTTACTAAAATCTTGTAAGTATAATAATACCCGTACCTTGAAAGTAGAAGAATGTAAGTTGCTATTGGAGTTACAAAATTTGCACTCCAGTAAAATTTTTCAATGCAACTTTTATTGCTTTATACTGAAATATTCGATTATTTTTGTCTGACGTTGGGTAAGATTAAATCTATTTCTTATTCTAAGTATTTCACATGCTTGCAGTGAGCATTATGGTATCATGGACGTATTTACACATGGCACTGCTTGAATAGAACGGGTAGTCGTTGAAGTTCATTAACGTAAGTACCATTTGATTAATACGTTTTACAGGGCTAGTTAGTAAAATTAACTACAACCTGTTAATGAAGTTAGTCGTAATTAGAACGTGTTATTCGGAACCCTGAAGTTGAGAATCAGTCACCGGCAGCTAGTTAGTAAAGTTGCGAATTGAAATACAAAGAAGCTTTCCGATTTTCGCAGTCTAACTAGTGAGCAGCGAGCAAACACGATCAAACCGAAGTCCTGACTGCGCTCAAAGATCTAGTTAGCTGCGGATGCCGGCGCCTCGTGCCGTTTGTTGCGGCGCCGCCCGTCAATACCTCGTCCCGCAAGAAAACATTGCGTTGGGTGTAATTCTCTAAACAGCCAACATTAACAGATTAATTAATTAAGCAAGCGCTTGGATTGCTGGCGTAGACAACTACATGTCGAAGCATATCTAGGCAATCAGATATTGTTGAGTATGAGTAGGTACCTAATTGCACGTTCGTCTTCACAGTAGACACTGTTTTGATACAACATGATATTGATATCCATACTGCTTAAATTGGCTTTACTTATTGAAATCCTATTGTACAAGTAAAATATTATTAGAATTAAACTCGGAAATAGTTTTATATCAGAGCTGTTTTCAGTTTCTTTTCTCGATTTAATTTATGAACAATAAAATAATTAGTTTTCTTTAACAACATTATCTTAAATGTATTTTTTTTCTGGCGAGCGCTTGAACCGACTGATTTTATTAAATTATACAACTAGCAGAAAGATTTCTACAAAGTTCGGTCTACAACTGGAGTAGGTATTATATTTGGTATTTTTTTTTATTTACTACATTTGGTAAATTAATAATTTCATCAATTAATATTATTTGTTAAAAAAAAATCTATTACATTTTTATGTAATAATTGGGTTATTCCCACCTGTTACCACCAACTTGGCACCAGTGGTAACAACTGGGAATTTTTTTCCCACCTGTTACCACTGGGAACAACTGGGAATTAAAATTCCCAACTGTTACCACTAAACTAATTGGTGGTAACTACTGGGAATTATTTTTCCCAGTAGTTACCACTAAGTTAATATTTAGTAGTCCAATTGCAATAGGATACCTAGTAGCCATAAATTTTGTTATTCAATGGTAACAATTTCCAGAGACTATAATTATTATAAAATGTTATACTACAAATAAAGACGAATTACACTGATTTTTTATTCAAAACAAGAATATTTCAATATTTCATTTTTCGTGTAAGTACCTGAAA
>JALPQI010030104.1:0-11177 GCA_025490895.1 Thaumatotibia leucotreta
AAATATAAAAAAAGTGACAGATTTGATTGACAGATATCTTTATGGCGGCAAAAATAAAATTAAAAATTGTTAATGTTTTTACGATAAAATACAGTCGTATTGTAAAGTACTCAATAACTTCTAATAAAAAAAACACAGTATGTGTTTTTCGAAACTTATTCAGATTTTTCTTTCATCAAACCACTGTGATTCTGTAGATAACAGAGTGAAGTGAATGGAGTCAACGGAGAGTAAACAAGGTTATCTCTAAACCCGAGCAGTGCGTTTTTGTACTTTTATTAAACTAGTTATCAGTAATGCCAAGGCCAAGTATAATCATGTTGTTGTTATCTTAATTGTTCTACTGTTCAGCATCTTGCTTATGTCTCTTCTAACAATTAATCGACTCGATTTCGCCAGTGTTTAACATTCGTACTAGTAAATACGGGTTTGTATCACCGTTCTAATATAAACTTCCTGGTCTCTTCGCTATGGAGAAAGACGTTTACTTCATCGGTGTTGACGTGGGATCCGGCAGTGCTAGAGCAGCCCTAGTAGACCAGAAAGGGCATGTTTGTTCCACCTCAGTTAAGGAGATTCAGACCTGGAAACCGAAGGTTGATTTCTATGAGCAATCTTCTAATGACATATGGAATTGCTGTGAATATGTTATCAAGGTTAGTTAAAATTGTTAATAAAGAAACAAACAATAGAAAGCTTGAATATTATGTACACATTATTAATTTTGTATTTTTTTCTAGAACGTTGTGCAGGGTGTGGATCCAATAAGTATAAAAGGAATTGGGTTTGATGCAACCTGCTCTCTAGTAGCTTTGGATAATCAATTCAACCCATTGGCAGTGAGTGACTCATACAACAATGAGCAAAACATCATTATGTGGATGGACCACCGAGCACAAGTGGAGGCAGACATCATCAACAGCACAAATCATGAAATACTGAAATACGTTGGAGGAAAAGTCAGCTTAGAAATGGAAATCCCAAAACTAATGTGGCTTAAGAAATATTCTAGCAACTGGTCTGACTTTGGATACTTTTTTGACCTACCTGATTTTCTAACATGGAAAGCAACAGGATCGTTGAGCAGATCACTGTGTTCCTTGGTCTGTAAATGGAATTACGAATGCTCTATTGATGGTAAACAGGGTTGGAATGTAGATTACTTAAAGAAAGTAGGTTTAGAAGATTTGATTGAGGATAATTTTAAAAAGATTGGTAACAGAGTTCTGATGCCCGGTGAGTATTGTGGAGGACTCTCAGCTGAAGTTGCTAAGGCCCTAGGCTTATTGCCTAATACACCAGTGGCCACATCTATTATTGATGCACATGCGGGTGGTCTAGGAATGATTGGAGCGGATGGTGACGGCATAGATAAAGACATGTCTACCCGTCTTGGACTAATCTGTGGTACTTCCACTTGTCATATGGCTGTGAACAAGAAGGCTGTTTTAGTGCAGGGAGTGTGGGGTCCATACTTCAGTGCCATGGTCCCTAATCTGTGGTTAAATGAAGCTGGGCAGAGTGCTTCAGGGATGCTGTTAGATCACATAATTTCTAGCCATCCTGCAGGCATAGAACTGCTTAAAAAGCACTCTACAGGAGAGTATGTATATTTTTCAGTCATGTATTGTGTGACTTGCTTGTTATCTAATTAACTATTTTTTAACATGTGTATATTTTTTTAGTGTCCGCAACCACTTGAGAGATGTAATGAATAAAATGGCAAAGAATCAAGGCCTGTCTGATATCAGTTTACTTACAAAAGACTTTCATGTGTGGCCAGATTTTCATGGTAACCGGTCACCACTGGCTGATTCACTTATGAAGGGCATGATAAGTGGTCTCTCAATTACTAAAAGTGAAGAAAACTTGGCTGTGTTGTATTTAGCCACATTACAAGGTCTATCAGTAAGTAAATAATACATAATCATTTTTTCTCACATCACCAGCTTATACCCTTCCACTGCTGGACAATGGCATCTCCTATGAGCTATATGCAGTATGGAGGGTAGGATAGTTGGAAGATTTCTGTCATAGTTGTTACATAATCTAGAAAGATTATAATTTTATAAACTATTTTCATTAATAATTTATATATTTATTTTTCCAGTATGGCACAAGACACATCATAGATGCATTGGTGCTAGCCGGGTATGACCCATTTAAATCATTGCTCATCTGTGGCGGTATAACGAAAGACCCACTCTTTGTCCAGATACAAGCTGATACTACAGGATTACCCATTATGAAGCCACATGAGAAGGACTCTGTGTTAGTTGGTGCTGCAATCCTAGGAGCCTGTGCTTCCAAGTATTTCCAGAATATTGAAGAAGCTATTCAAAATATGGGAGGGAAAGCTGATGTCATTAAACCAAACGTGAATATTAAATCATTCCACGATAAGAAATACAATGTATTTCTTAAAATGTTCCAAGATCAATTAGTTTATAGATCACTTATGAAATAAAGCAAAATGTATATTATGTATATTTTTTATACAATGAGAAAGGTATAATAAAATTATGTGGAATGTGATTTTATAGATTTTTTATGTTAATCTTTTATATTAAATAAATTTATTACTATTACTTTAGATACGTTTTTTTATTGCTTACACTTATTACTTTCATTAGACAGGTTAATTACGCAATCTGGAATAAGTATAAATTAAATCCTTTCCTGAAGATGCATTTAGTTCCACCAGTAGCATCCAGTAGCATTTTTATCAATGTTATAATTTATCAAAATAATGTATGGCAATGCAATTCAATGCATTTAGAAGCAGGGTTTACTTTTTTCCTGTTGCGTGCAACGACGGTAGACTTTTGGTAAATGTAATACATTCAAAAAGCAGCGGCATTTTTTTTTTTTTTTTTTTTTTTTTTTTTTTTTTTTTTTTTTTTTTTTTTTTTTTTGGCTTTCTGACGATTAGCCAGCGTCATGTCGTGAGATAATCATAACGAAATAGAATAATAGAAATAAGAATTGTTGCTATTTCCAAGACGACGATAAATAAAAATAAATACATGTATCATGTTTATGTACAGTCAAAAACAAATACAATAATATATATATATTAAAAAAAAGAAAGAAAAGCAGAAGGAAGAAAGAAAAATAAAATCAAAGTTTTAATTTATTATATTTACAAAAAGAAGCTAGTGAAGAAAGGACGGAAATATCTTTAGTTTTTAGAAGTTCTAAAATAGAAGTGGGAAAAGGAATTTTAAAATGAGTAAGGTCCGCATATAGACCTTCATGCTTTAAAGAAGGGCAAGTGAAGAAGATGTGGTTTAAATCACCTTCCTCCAGCCCGCATTCGCACAGAGAGGAGTCTCGGGCGTGGATCCTTTTTAAATGAACAGGGGAACAACAATGACCCAATCTCATTCGTATAATAATTGAACAATATTGCTTTGGTATAAAGATTTTCGAGAACCATGGTTTTCTAGGTATATCCGGTTGTACAAGAAAATAAGGATTGATTGAGGACCGATTAGCGGCAGCCCATTTGGCAGACCAAATTTGAAAAAGCCATTTAGATGCTAAAGGAATTAGATCAAAGCAGTAGTTTCTAAAAGGTGTCTTGTCGCCACAGACAACAGCCTCCTTAGCAACGCGGTCAACCCGTTCATTGCCTGAGACCCCTGAATGACCCGGAACCCAAACCAGGGCAACTTCAAATCCCCTTTTCTTACAAATAAGAAGATTCTCTTTGATTTGAAATAATATCGGATTGTGAAACCTAGACGAAAAAGGGTTCGCCAGTAGAGATTGTAGGCAACTACGGGAATCCGAAAAAATAAGGGTTTTCCTTAATTTGAACAGTAGAATAAACTTCACACTCTCTAAAATACCGATACACTCACCCGTATAGACTGATGTTTCGGGGGGACATTTAATTTTTTGAACTATGTCGTACTGAGCGTGGAAAATTCCCACTCCCACACAACCAGTCGGGGATAATTTTGATGCGTCACAATAAATAGTGTTCCAGTTACGCCAATCACGTGAGAGGATCTCGTGGAGGTATTTATCTGCATAGGGATCATTGCGACAAATATCAAAATTAAGAATAATACGAGGTTGGTAGGTGATAATTGAATAATCATATTCATACAGAGGAAGTCGAGGGGAATGGAAGACAGGGTCTTTGATGGACTGAAACTTTCTTAAACTAGTCACCAGGCAAGGTTGATTAGGCCCATTTAGTATGAACGAAGTTTTAAGGTCGTACAAACGATGAATTAAGGGATGATACGAAAATTGAAGCGACCGAAATAGAAAACTATCAGCTAAGAATTGACGTCGCAAAGCAAGGGGAGGTTCAGCACACTCTATCTGCATGGCTTTGATTGGACTAGACCTCATTGCTCCCAGGATTATTCTGAGGGCTTTTGACTGAATGAGGTCCAGTTTTTTCAAACCAGCTTTATTTCCTGGAACCAACAAATAAGAACCATAATCTAGAACGCTACGTATTATAGCATTATAAATTAACTTTAAGGAAGTAGGATGAGCACCCCACCAAACTCCCGCCAGGCACCTAAGAGTATTAAGCCCACGCTCACACTTTTTGACCAAGTACTCAAAGTGTAGACTTCCGTTTAGTTTAGAATCAAGAATAATCCCTAGAAATTTATAGGATAAGTTGAAAGGGATACTAGATTTATTAATTGATACATTTACAATCGGTAGAGATCTTTTTCGACTGTAAACTACAGCACAGCATTTCGACGGGGAGAGGGACAAACCATTATTAGAGAGCCAGTTATTTAAAGACTGGAGGGAGAAATTGATAGCCACACAGGCAGATTCCAAGTTTTTATTAGATGTGTAAACTAATAGGTCGTCTGCATACTGGAGTACTTGGCAGCCAGAAACTGATTCTTCCAAGTCATATGTGTAGAGATTGTATAGTAAGGGACTAAGGACAGAGCCCTGAGGTAGCCCGCGCCAAACCAATCTTGATGAATTGATTTGGGGGTCTTTGCCTCGGAAAGAAATTTCTCTCTCGGAAAGTAGATTACCAATAAGGCAGGCTAGTCTCATTGGAATATTCAGTGTGTGTAGTTTATCTCTGAGAATAGGGAGCTGAACATTATCATATGCTCCCTGGACGTCTAAGAATACTGCTAGAACCGATTCTTGATTTGAAAAAGCCAACCTTATGTCAGACGTGAAAATAGCCAGGCTATCAATTGTGCTTTTCCCCTTTCTAAATCCATATTGAGATTTTCCCAACAAATCGTGACTTTCAAGAAACCACTCTAGTCTATTTTTGATTAGATGCTCCAAAATCTTCGTTTAGAACAGAGGATAAGGCAATAGGCCCGGTATGATTGTGGGTCATTAGGGTCCTTACCTGGTTTGAGTATGGGTATAATTACTTGAGATTTCCAGGAACGATGGCGGCTGGCCCGAAAGCAGAATATGATTAATAAGATTAAGAAAGTATTTAAGAAATCTGTCACCTGCTTTTGCTACAAAAGAATAAGGGATACCATCGTGTCCTGGGGCGGAATTCTTTTACCGCTCCAAGCACATTCTTGAGCTCCACAAACGAAAACAATTGGTCTAAGGGATGAGATGAATGGTTATTCAGCAGATTTATAGAGGAATCGAGAACTCCCGGAACGTACAGAGGAGCTATTTTGGCAAGAAATGACTCAGCCCATTGTAAAGTATTAGGGTAAGGACAATTGCAAGGGTTATAAGAACTCCTGAATTTTCTAATATTATTCCAAACAATTGGTAGCAGGAGTTGAGGGGACTTAGAGATAAGCAAAATGACTTCCACCCTTCAGATTTTTTTATTGCTTAGCAGGGTTTTTGCAGGCTGTCATGGATTTTGTCAATTGTTCGTAATTCTCGGATGACATATTTGCGGCATAAAACCGCTCAGCTGCCTTCCTGTCCCTTAATGGCCTGAGTGCACTCACTATCCCACCAAGGTGGAGAAGCAAGCTTTCCCACAATACAGTTTTTTAAGAGGGAAGGTCTTATCAGCAGATGTCTTAATAGCTTGGACTAAAGCAGCAGAGCATAGTTCTATGGAGTCCACAGTGATAGGAGGGAGCTGGAAAGTTTCATAGTCCAGCAATTTTCCGATATTTATTCCAGGTCCGCGCCATTAATATTATATACTAATAGCGGTCTGTTTACAGTGGGTCTCTTTGAGGAAACAAAAGCAAGGTGTAATAAAATAGGAAAGTGATCACTACCGTAAGAACTGTCCAAGACCTCCCAGGAAACCCGAGAAGCAAGAGAAGGAGAGCAGATCGATAAATCGACTGCACTAGCTGAGTGATTAGGAAGAGAGCGGAGAGTGGGGGAACCCGAGTTCAGTAAGCATAGATTGCATTTGTCTAGAATCTCTATAAGGAATTGTTCACCCTAGAACCTCGTCAGTTTTATCACATCCCCATAGAACATGGTGGACATTAAAATCCCCAAGTATCACAATAGGTTTGGGGGGAGAGATAATATTATCTTTTTAAGAAGTTTAAGAATGGCAGAGGAAGGATCAGGAATATAAAGGGATAGAAAAGTTATGCCTTCTACCCGAGCACAAGTTGCATTAAAACCACCAGGTGGTTTTATCAGGTAACGGAATAGGAGAGAAAGAGATATGATCTCTAATGAACAGGGCACATCCAGCACGACCATCTGCCCTGCAGTCCATAAGAGAACAATAACTAGGAATTTTTGAAATTAGAGTTTTCCTTTAGCCATATTTCCGATATGGCTAAAATAGCCGGATTATATTTGTTGGTAATATATAATATTTCTTGTTTTTTATTGGAAATACTTCGGCTATTCCATTGAAGAATTACTTGGTCCATTGTGACTAGATGAAAGGAAAGATGAGATCGGAGGTGCAACGTGGGAAATCAAAGTTGGATTAGCCAACGGATTGTTAGGAGAAAAAAGTTTAATAAGGGATGTGATAGATTTTATGAGATCTGAAATTAATTGTTGAGTTTTTGGGGGTTGTTGATCAAGGTAAACAGGCCTAGATTCTATAACTGGATCTCTTGTCAGTAAATCATGGGCCCTCTTGTCATAGCCTTTTTCCAACCGAGGAGGAGACCGAGGTTGGCGAAAAATAGTTTTTTTTGTAGGACGTCCTGAGGAGAATGGGAAGTGGAAGCTGTCACGTTGGCGTATGATTGATGACTAACTTTAACATGACGATTAGATGCTTCAATATAAGAAATATTTACATCGGCCATGGTTTTTTTAATGTTCGTTTGGCGGATGTATTCAGGACAAGATTTGCTATTTGCAGAATGACCAGCTCCCAATCCCCGAGGGCAATTGCAACAGAATGGCTGAGGTTCTCCATCCACATTGCAATTGTCACCTTGATGACCACCTCCGCATCGGAAGCATCTAGGGAGGGACCTACATTTTTCCTTGGTATGACCGTAACGACAGCATTTAAAAACATTGAATGGTTGGGTAACTGTACTGTTCAACAGGTAAAGAGTTCAAACATAGAAAAACTCTTTTTTGGCAAAATTTGACCATCAAAAGTGACAATCACTGTTTCCGAAGGAAGCCACGTGTATGTACCGTCTGGTTTAGTTTTTTTGAAATTAAGTCGTCTTATTTTAATGGGGACAGGACCGCCCCGAATTTAAGGGGACCTTAAGGTTTATCAAGAACATCCTCTGGAGACCAATCAGCAGGGATTCCTCGCACCAAACCCATCCTTGTTACATTAAAGGAAGGGATAGAGGCTTTGAACTTATTATGGGATAAGGTGGTAGATTCCCAGGAAATGGTTGGCATCGGCAGCTGAATGGAAGCTAAGTGAAACTCGGTTACGCCCAATTCTTTTTTACCGATCCCTCTATAATATTAGGGAATTCCCGTTTCCTACTTTCTAAGAACCGACCAAACGTCACAGGATGTAGAGTAGTGCCTGAATCTTGTGTCATTTCAATTTTTTGAACATAGACCAAAAAGGGGCCCTGGTCATTGTTGGAGTAATTGGTACGCCCAATTGGAGTATGGGGAGAGGAAGGAGTCTGAGAAGGAGTTTTATTTTCATGAGACTCCAGAATTAAATGAGCAGGTGGAGTACTTATTACAGACTGGTTACGAGATTGTTGACCAGGAGGTAACTGACTATCATCCGTGGAGCAATGGGTCTGATTAAATTCCACATTAGAAACATCCGACCATCTGTCGGAGGGGCTGGAGGATCTAGACCTGGCTCCTTTGTCCTTATTCAAGTTCTTATCATTCTTATCTCTTTCATGTATTTCCTTCCTTTTTTCTCTATCCCGATTTATATGAACACGCTCCATGGTGGAAGAGGAAATCCCAGATAGGTGGTATTTTTCGAATTGTTCATGCTGAGATAAACTAATATTTAAAAAACTGGGCTTTCCCCGCTCCCCATGGTTTAAAGCAACATCCTCATTCATGAGGATGTTGTTTTTGGTTGCCATGGGCAACCCCCCTTCTAGATGAAAATTTCTATTGTATAAACTAAATAATACGTCTTACCCGAAGTCTGGAAAAGCAACAATATATGAAATAAATAAATTACATAAGTATTAATTTTGGCCAAAAACACAGATAAGCAGGATTATCGCAAATAACCAAGAAAATTATTTAAATTAACGAAAAACCGGCAACGACACTCAGCTGACCCAGCGGCATTTATAAGACGTCTGGGGCCTATTTCTCGTACCTTTTTTTTTTTTTTTCTTCTTTATGGACTTAAGGGCGATGTTGCCCGTAGCCAACGTCAAGTAAAAGGGTAGGAAATAGGACGCGGGAAAGGTATAATAGATTATCGGAATTTGGAAAAGGTGGTCAAATCAGGTATAAAGGTATAGGATATGATATAATAGGATACAAAATGATAAAATATATAAAAACTATATTTTTATGTCGTTATGAAGGATAAACCGGGCTAATAAGTTATATACGTCAGGATCAGGATTAACAAGCAAGGAAGGAATGTCTATTGGAAGGGGAATGTGTAGGGATTGCAAACTTTTCATGAAATCTGATCGATCATACAACGGACAAGATAAAATAATATGGTTAATATCAGCCTCCTCAGCACCGCAATCACATCTAGGATCGTCTACTATTTTAAAATTTGGCTAAATGAGAAGGGGCGCAAGTATGGCCCAATCTCATTCGAGTCAAGCAAGATATTTCACGTCTGTTAAATTTTTTATTACGAAACCATGGTTTGTTAGGGATATCGCTTTGAATTTTAAAAATGATAACTTCCAGTTTCCAAACTGCTCCAAAACCAAAAGAACTCCCAACAAGACTTGAGATATCTTTCGGGGAGCAATAGCAGATCATGACAGTAGTTTTTATACGGATATATATCACCAGAAACAACAGCATCCACAGCCAACTGGTCGGCTCTCTCATTGCCAGGAATTCCACAGTGACTTGGCACCCAAACAAAGTTTATAATGATACCTTTTTTTTCACACTTGAACATCAGGTCCCGGATATCATACAAAAGAGGATAATTGGCTGTTTTTAAAGGGGAGACTTCAATAAAATTTGTAAACAGCTTTTAGAATCGGAAAAAAATTGCAGATTTATTTAAATTGAACATGTGAACGTATTCAACTGCTTTAAAAATTCCAAATAATTCTCCTGTAAATACCGAAGATTCAGGAGGTAATTTAATTTTTTTGTATCACATTATACTGTCTATGAAAAACGCCAACCCCAACATTGCCATTTATGGAACGTTTGGATGCATCAGTGAATATGTGGTGCCAACCAGACCAATTCTCACCAATTAAACTATTAAAGATTGGGCTTAGCACTTATTCCATCCTTCTTAAAATTGGAATCTAGAATAACTGTAGGAGAAATAAGCAATGAATCAAAATGTTTAGTATACAATGGAAGGGAGATGTAGCGGAAGGTAGGAGATGATAAAGACAGAAATTTAATATAGCTATTAATGATATACGGGGGATGTCTATTGCGCCCAATAAGGAGAATTATGCATACAACGGTAGAGATTAGATAGTTTTGCGATTAGAGGATGTAACGAGAATTGCATAACCTTAAAAATAAATCTATCAGACAGATATTGTCGCCGTAGGTGTGCAGGTGGATCCACACATTCCACCTGCATCGCGTTGGCAGGACTGGTCCGCATAGCACCCAGAACAGTTCTTAAGGATTTGTTTTGTATGCCATTTAATATGTTAAAGGCCTCTTCTGTGCCTGGTGTTAAAAGGAACGATCCATAATCCAATACGCTTCTAATGAGAGAATTATATATTAACTTCAAATAAAAAGGATGGCTACCCCACCAAATACCAGCCAAACATCGCACTATATTTAATGACCGTTCGCACTTACTCTTTATATAATTGCAGTGACCAATGGCTGACAATTTGTAGTCCAAAACAATTCCCAAGTACTTAACCTCGTCGCAAAAAGGCGATTGTAGATCCGCAATAAGATAGATTTAAATTGATAGGCCTTTTCCTTGGAGTAAATAGGATTGCTGAAGTCTTTGTGACTGATAAATCTAGCCCATTATTATGTAAATATGTATTTAGTTTTCCTAAAATAGAATTCATGAAGTCACATGAATTGAATAGTGAACTATTACTGCAATATAACACAATGTCATCAGCGTACTGAATAATAGATACAGAACTAAGCAGATTAGGAAGATCATGTGTATATATGTTAAAAAGTAGGGGGACTTAAAACTGACCCTTGGGGTAGTCCTTTCCAAACGGTTCTGTGTAAAATATCTGAATCTAATTCTAACTTCACAGTCCGCTCAGTAAACATAGCCGAAATTATATTACACAAGCCATCCGGAACGCCTAATTGGAACATTTTTTTAACAAGGATAGATATTATTACGTTATCGTAAGCGGAATTAATATCAACAAAGCTAGCAACTACATGTTCTCTTTTTGAAAACGCTAATAGTACATCAGCCACCAACAAACCTATACAATCTAAAGTACTCTTGTTTTTTACGGAACCCATATTGAACATCCGGGTAATAAGTTTATTACTCTCAATGAACCACTCTAATCGATTTTTAACCAAATGTTCAAGTACTTTAATTAAAACAGAAGACAATGCTATTGGACGGTATGAATTGGGATCATTACGGGGGTTTATTCGGTTTTAGGAATGGTAACACTAAC
>JALPQI010030106.1:0-13555 GCA_025490895.1 Thaumatotibia leucotreta
TTCCGTTTTTGCCATTTTGGCTACGGAACCCTAAATAGCGCCATATTTAAAATGTAGGCGCGTATTGGTGATCGCTCATCTGCTACAATATAAAACATGGACGTCTAACGCCAACTCAAAAATGCCCCTAAAAACAATTGTTCTATTGTGGCAAGATGGTCAGGCCTACCTACTAACGCGAAAATCAAAATTCGTAAATTTCGAGAATTTTTCTCTGTCACTCAAACGAAGGCGTCATTAGAGTGAGAGACAAATCCTCGAAATTTACGAATTTCGATTTTCCCTGTAGTAGGCCTGGACAAAGCGCTTTCCTTAACACTGCGCATATTCCGGCGCAACATCTTTGACGAATGTTTATAAGTAGAATATAGCCAATCAAAACTTTGACGGACCTACTATTTTTACATGGCGGCTTAAACTTTTATAGGCTGATATTGAAATTCATTTCTGTGATGCATTGAAGAGGGGCTGACACTTGTCAACTAAATGAACTAAAATTCCATAAAGTTAGAATCCGCAGTTCTTTGTAAAATTCAGAACAGTTTTTGAAAGGCTTATTTAGTATGGCGGCGGCTTCCATGTTTTATTTGTTTGTAGTCGCTCATAGTCTCGACAATTTTAATTTGTCACCTTTGTTCACTGCTAAAAGTCGTTACACAAAAACTTCGTTACACAAAAAATATGAGGTTGAACTTTGTTTTCATTAAAGACCTTTAAAGATGTACAATATTTTTGCAATTGACGCCGGTATAGTTTGGCTAACCAACTTGGTTGGTCTAAAACACAATTTGATTAACAAGGCATATTACTCAGTCGGTTAGCCGTGTGGTGACGGCAGTAAGAATACATTTGTCACCACCCCAACTCCTCCTGCGGGTGTCGTAAGAGTCGACTAAGGGATTGAAGTGTCACTGACCACTATTTGATAAAAGATTGATGATGGGCAGCAGCGTCATCATAGTGGACACATTACTGCGATCGCCAATCCGGTTGCCCAGCGTGGCGATTATGGGCATTTATGTACACATGAAATGCAATAAACTCATTTGATTTGATTTGGTCAGAGAATTCATACAATAATAATAATCTTTATTTTCCGGGTAACAAGATTTTTTTCGTTAATACTAATAATATCGATGGCAAAAAGCGAGAACGTAGTAACCGCCACCTGGTCGAAAATTTTTTTTTTGCATATTCGGAATCAGCGAATTTTTCTTCGTCGACTGGTCTGGGTCCCATGGCTCTACGACGCTTAGAAAAAACTGGACTACGTTGCAAAACGAATGTATTTTTTTGACGATGCCAACATCTAATTGCTGTAAACACCCAAATAGTAGCAATTTTTTAAACGAGTACATTTACGCCAATTTTGTTTTTCATAAATCAAAGCGTGTGGTGGTAACAGCGTTGCCGAATTTTTGTTCTGGGGCGGTTACAGCATTTATGCAAGTAGTGAAAGAAATTCGAACCAAGTTTACTGCAATTATCCTAAAATAAATTGTCAATGATTGACGCTTACTACATTTCATTCGAAAATGAATTAGCACCAAGCCACAGTAACGACATTTGAAACACAACGTGATGTGGGTACCGCTTGAAGATATAGCAATAAAAATGTGCGCTCGCGGCGATGTGGCTAGTGAATACGACCTGTGATTTAGTCTACTGGCGATCACTGGAGCGAGTGGGTGTACGTAGTCTGCGTACTCTGTGTGCCCATGAAGTGAAAATGAATTCCATTGGAACGCAATTTTTAGGTTCCAATTTTAATTTCAAGTGATATTCTGCCTAAGAAAAATTACTCCAAGTTTTTATTGAAATAAATAATAACAATTTTATTTTGTACGGTGCCATAGTATAACGTTTAGTTGTTTAAGTTAAATATTAATGGTTCAGTAAGATTAGTGCAAAGAAATATTTTTATAATTGTTGTGATAGTTGTGTTCAAACAATTGTTTAAAAATTATGTTGAAAATTAAATAATAAATAATACTTTCTTGCTACGCAGCAAAGAGCTTGTACTGGTTAAGATTGATATTAAAAATGTCGGTTGCGATGCTTTGTTAAGAGAGAAGCAAAAAAACTTACCTGGATTACATTCCTATCTCTGGCAATGTTACAACAGCCCTTCAGATTTAATGTACGCGAAGCACAATATATTGTCTGCAATAGGTTGTCAACAGGGTGATCCACTTGGGTCCGCCTTTTTTTAGCCTTGCAATCCACCCTAAGTAAACGGCAGTAAACTCAACATATGGTACCTGAACGACGGTAGCCTCGGGGGCGAGGCAGAGTCTGTTCGGAATGATTTGACCTCCTTAGCTGCTAAGTTTAGAGAAATAGGTCTTGAGCTGAATATGGGAAAATGTGAGGTATATGTGAGCTCAGGCAACGTAAGCAGGTCCCAAATTATTAGCAATTTTGAGAATGTCTGTCCAGGTGTCAAGGTGATGAACGCGGATTCTTTTCATCTACTTGGAGCCCCTGTATTTGAGGAATCAATGCCTGATTTTGTTGATGCCCAAATTCAGCGTTTCTCCCAGCATTCAGACAGTCTGCTCAAGGTCTCCTCGCACATGACTTTTTTCATTCTCCGGTTCTGTCTCCTCGTGCCAAAGTTGACGTATGCGATGCGATGCAGTCCTTTTTGGAAGTTTCCGCAACTGTGTGAGAAGTCTGACAGTTTGATACACACCACAATCCAAAACATCTTAAATATCAAACTGGATGAAAGGCAGTTAATCCAGGCAACTCTTCCAATACGGTTTGGTAGCTTAGGTCTACGGCGGGTGTCGAGTATTGCTATTCCCGCTTTTTTATCATGTGTGCACAGTACGCTTACTCTCGTAGGAAGTATCCTCAATCCATCACTACTTGATTTCGAGGTAGCGTATTTGGCGGAGGCGATAGATGTTTGGAGTTTAGCCTGTCCGAGCAACGAATTGCCATCAGAGCGGGACGTGCAGAGGGCTTGGGATGAGTCTCTGTCCGCGGGGCACAGTTGGGCTTGCTTGACTCCACCACCTCCTCAGCTGAAAAAGCCCGTCTGCTTGCAGCGTCGGAAAGGGAGTCGGGATATTGGCTACAAGCTTACCCATCCAGGAGTTGTGCCACATTGCTGGACAATAAGGTTGGCTGCTGGGCTTCGCTTGGGTGCGGATATAGTTGTCCCCCAACGTTTCTATTGCGGCGGTGAGGTAGACTCCCAGGGTGGCCACGGCCTCTCCTGTCGGAGGAGCGCTTGCCGTATACCCCCGCCAGTCTGAATGACGTGATCCGTCGGGCTTTTGCCAGCGTGGGCGTGCCTGCCGCGTTAGAGCCCCCTGGCCTGGCTCGTGAAGATGGCAAGAGACCAGCTGGGATGACACTCATACCGTGGCAGTTTAGGAGGCCGCTTATTTGGGATGCGACGTGCGTGGACACCCTCGCGCCTTCACATGTGGCCACCATGTCTGTCAGGGCGGGTGGTAAAAGTAATACTTACATTCAAAACATATTTTATAGTTAGTGGGTTTAATAGGTATTGAGTTTTATATCGATAAAAGTTATTTAAGAGACAATTTAATGCCAAAACTGAGGATAAAATCTAAAGAGTTCTAAAGTTTTCACGGTAATATTGAACCTCATTACCTATAATAATATTATTTACTTTTAGCAGATAACAATATTATAGTCTGATTAACCTTAAGAATATTTAAGTTTGTTTTAGCATGATACAAGGTTGTGATTTTATATAAGAGATTTTATTAGCCTTTTGAAATGTTATTTATAAACAACATAGAAGTTACTTTCATTATGTTTTATACACAGTAATTGAGACTAGATAGTGTTTGATATATTAAGACTGTAATTGTTGCATCTAAGCTTTTAAATTGTAAGAAACCTGCATTTAAAATTTGTAAACATTTTAAAAAAGTATGTTAACAAAAGTTGATTGATACTTAAGTCGTTTTGTTTTCACAGTTTCCTTTTGGCGGTCGACACTTACCACATTTCAGTTAGTCCTATAAAACACGTGATGACGATTTACGTCAAAATTATTGCTTCTTCAAAATAAATATGCATCATTACAGCGTTTCTGCTTTATGGAAATTTTACTCATTTCATTATTTTAGTACATTTACTTCTGGCGTTTACAGCGTTTTCGCGTAACGAAAAAAAAGAGTTCAATTGTCGTAACCGCCACTAAGTCGTAAACCAGTCATTTTTGTTAAATATTAAATATGACAGTTGAAAGAAAACCATAAGTTATGAATTAGATCCAAACATCAAGCATTTTTGTTCATAAATGAAAGAGTTATGAATTTTTTTCTTGAAATCGAAAAGTTTTTTGGCTCTGGTGTAAAGTTTGCATTTTGGCGGTTACTACGTTCTCGCTTTTTGCCATCGATATTAATATAAACTAAAAATGTATGTGAATTCTAGGTTTGAGATTTTAAGTTCGTAATAAAACCAAGATTCTGTTCTAAAAGTGCGTGCCTAATGGAATGTAATTAGTATAGGTCTTATGCAGTAAATGTCTCTATGAAACATGATTATATCTCGATATTTTTCTAGCAGGAACTAGAGATTGACAAAATTAAACATCGACATAAATGTTATCGATAAGTCTTATAGTGGTCGAGAAATAAATGTATTAAAAAAATAATTTACCGTAGCTTAATATATTAACGGCCTTATTCATAAAAATTCCTTGTTGAAGGTTTGAGGGGCCCAATAGTTATCGCGCCGATAAGTCTTGTTGAACGGTTTATAAGAAGTGTTATTCATAAACGCTCAATATCTCTCCGATAACTGTTGAGCCGCTGTTGAACGGATTAGACGCGTTATGTTGGCGCCTTGACAAAATCATAGACAAAAATGTGGTCTCACCGCAAATTAAAAAAAAGTTTGACAGCTGTCTGGCGGGAATTCGCAAATATTTCCTAATTCCTTGTTACTTACTTTTATCTCAAATAATTATATTATTTGCCTGACCTCTCAAAATGAATCAAAATAACAATTATTAGGTACTTACTACGTATTCTTTTATTATATTATACCTAGGTAACTAATCAAAACAGTTAGCTTTATGATTAGGTACTTGCGATGACGGAAGGATCAGATAACGAAACATAATTGTATGGCTAGTTAGTACCTAGGTATGGGCAATTAGTAGTACGAGTAAGTAATAAATAAATATTTACTTCCTTGTGACCCCAACACCTAATTGCAGTTAGAACCTGAAGTTCTGGTGTGAGGCCAGCTCCTCTGCGATCTTTCTTCAGGTTTTCTTTCACCAACTCTACTATATACAAAACAGTCGCCTTATTAAAGCGGTATCGCCGCCTAAATTCAACATCGGGCAGATCCTCAATGGGATCTGCCCTTATGTTATATATTTTTGGACGCCGCGGCGGATTACACAAATTATTTATGGCGTCAATAGCGTTTAAGGCCTGCATGATGGAGTCTCACTGCGTTTTGACGTTGAAGTTGAAATGGTTGAAAAACTATCAACAAAATTTTAAATTAAAAAAGTTGGAGATTAGTTTTCCCACCATTTCTGATTCGTGTCATGTTGCATGTAGAGAAAATCGAAACTGCGTAACTACTTACAATAAATCATCGGATATTTATTTTAAATACCTATCTAAATAATTATAATTAAGTATCTCTGGATACATATTTAATAATAATCAGATGAATAGACGATATAAAAAATTATACACCAAATCAGACTTTCATACCTTTATCTTTTCTCTTCTGCCTACTTTAAACGCATGGTTATGCACCTGTCAAAAATCAGCTGATCAAAATTTTGGCAGCCATCTTGTTAAATAAGAAGTTATAAGACCGTTATAGAAGGGTCCTCGGCTCTATAACTTTCGGGGGATTTATAGTAGGTTTGAGCGGCTGAATAGCACTATTGAACGTTTATGAATAACGTTTTTAGCCATCCGGTCAACAACGACCCATCAGCGGGCGCGTAACTTTTTATGAATAAGGCCGTATAACTTTCGGGGGATTTATAGTAGGTTTGAGCGGCTGAATAGCACTATTGAACGTTTATGAATAACGTTTTTAGCCATCCGGTCAACAACGACCCATCAGCGGGCGCGTAACTTTTTATGAATAAGGCCGTAAGAATATACATCATACCTACTCAAAATGATACATTATTTTTGTCATATCTCATATTTAGTACTCATCAAAATAACAAAGACTAATAAAATATACTCTAAAGTCATAGGAAATAATTGATATGAAGTATTAGATATTTAAAACAAAGGCTAAATGGGTTCTGTATTTCTGGTTACCTGGTATTATGAAGTTAGTATTTTCATAAAAACAGGATGTAATCATCGACAACAATTATATCGATGTTTAATTTTGTCAATCCCTCGTTCCTGCTAGAAAAATATCGAGGTATAAACATGATAAAATGAAAAAAATGCATTTTTTTCTAAAATGAAGCGCCATCTGATAAAAATGAAACTTATTTTACAGTAAACTATACCGACATAATGCTATGCTTTCATCATAGTGCAACTACTAGTTAACAGATGGCGCCTTGGAAAGGCTTTCGTGCTGTCTCCAAATTGTATTCGCTACCGCAGGCTTAGGCACTGGTCTCACCGCGAGCTACTAAGCTACTAAGAGACACGGGAGTGCGTATCTTTTGTTCGTGTTTATAGCCGATAGTTCATAGTTTGGTAGCTCGCGGTGAGACCAGTGCCTTATTCAAGAGGCCATTCTGCAGTCGTGTACGATAAGCGATCATTCACGTGACCAGAATAATGTAGGGAAATGGTCACGTGACTCTTCGTACGAATCTGTCATTCTCATACATTTATTACTTATCGCTTATTGTATACGATTGCAGAATCTGATGTCGGCTAAGCCTGGTGAATATACGTAGATGGCTTTATACATGATTAGCTTCAAAACCTTATATGATTTATGTATGTATATTTTGTTTTTATAGAAGTTGGAACGTCGTAAACAAACCTTATATTCAAAATGTGTTTAATTTTCAATGTACGTCCTTGAGTAGGCTTAGCACAGGATTGATGCGACAATATGGCGCCGCTAGATAGACTATCCATCCCTCTTTTATTCATATAGTTAGTAAAAGATGGAACATCTATCTCGCGGCGACATACTAACAAACCAATCATGTGCTAAGCATACTGCCACAGAATTAGATTTGGATAGAAGAAACAAGTTCATTCATTTGTATGGCGGCCGAGCGTGTCAGATTTTGTACTGAAGTTGTTACTTGCATATGATTTTAAATATGTCTCAGGCCCTTGAGTATTCATATTTTTTGTGTTGTTGCAATTAATATTACTTAAGGAGGCATTATTAATGTTTTTGTTCACTTCAACTTACAAAATTTGACGCCCGAAAGCTGCAAGCTGCGATTAAAGACGGACAATTCAGTGGATTTCACTGAGTTCATTTGACACGCTAAGTAGATACGTTTGCTTGATCCATGGTATATAAGGTCCTAATTTATTAGATGCAGATATTTTTACAGCTGATGGTACTCGGTCTCTGGAGTATATTAAACCGTGAAACATTATAGCTTTTACGATGTTTTTTTGGAGAAAACGGAAAAACGCTACGTAAAAACACCCTGTTTATGTGATTATTAAATGAAAACTCATTAAACAGATTCTAGTACCTCTTTTACGTACCTACTACTTAACTGGAACTGGCCACTTCACGTCGATAAATTAAATACTTAATTGTCAATGTCATGTTATTTTCCTTTGGATTGTGTCGTTTGATGACATGACAGACAGTGTTATTGTGACATGTGATAATGCACATGATGATTTTTTTTTGACGAAATTTTAATTCATTGTTTTGTTAGGAAAATTAAATCAAAAAAGTTACATGAAAAGATTTATTAATTTATATTTAAAGTTAATTATTTTAATGTAATGTATCAAGTGTTAAAATATCTGCAACTAATAAATTAGGACCTTATATATGACATCTGTGCATACTGCTTCATAAAATATTATATGCGCGTTGATGTCTTTAGTATGGAACTCGACGACGTGAAGGGTAAAATTATACAAATTACAATTTTCGTATTTACTGTATTTTCATAATACGAGAACGTAAAAAAGGATATACGTATTAGGTTAATTGAAATTCCTCTACACATAGACTGAATTAATGATATACTATAAAACCGCCTAACTATTAGTCCGAACGATCCCAAAAATTGTCCTAAACTTAATTGAATATCTTTCGTCAGGTGGAGTTCTTATATTAATTGTGCTATTCATTAATAATAAAAAAAATTGGACTAAGCCAAAAAGAGGATTGGTACTGATGCCTAGTTTTGAAAATGCGGTATTGGACCATAGATGGGTGGTTTTACGGGATGCGGTCACATACGGCCACTTCCCTGAATGACCGCCTACCAAATTCCTTTATGGTCCACTTTCTAGTCCGTCCGTTTCCTTGTCCGGCCATTTCCCCGATTGGCCACTGTTAGATTTCCTTCTATGTCCAGTTCCCCGAACGGTCGCTTTGAAAATTCCTTGTTTGTCCAGTTGCCCGAACGGCCGCTTTGAAAATTCCTTGTTTGTCCGATTCCCTGAACGGCCTCTTTATAAAATGGATATCTTTACGAAGAAGGTTATCATATGATCTCAAGTGGCGGCCATAAGAGGAATAGACCATTTGAGGTGGTGGACTTATGGGGTAGAGGCCTTTAGAGAACTGTGGCCTTTCGGGGATATTGTATGTAAGTGGTTCTTAAAGGAAGTGGCCCTTTGGGGAGCAGTCAGTTCTGTTAGAGGATTGTGGCCTTTCCGGGAAAGCTGTTTGTAGGTGGCCCTTAAAGGAAGTGGCCCATTAGGGAAGTGGCCCTACAGAATACTTGGCCCTAAAATACATGTGGTTGTAAGTGACCGGATCCGTTTTACGCTATTTATTTTTACCAGACAGAAGTCATGATAGCACGAACAACATTTTACTAGGGACATCCACAAAATATGATTTTATCACGGAAAGAACATGTCTATACTTCGTTTTTTTTTAGCATTAGAAAGACCTTTGCAGAACGAGATACAAGGTTTTTTTACAGGCAAATTCTGCGGATCGAACAGTAAATACGAGTTATTAAATATCACGAATTTATTATCATGCTATATTAATACACATTACTCAGTTTTGTAAACAGATAAGAAACATAATATTAGTTAATTTATATTCTAAGATGAAAAGATAATAATTTAAATAAATTGCGTTTGCAATTTTTCATGGAAAGTTTGTACATTAAAAAACCTAAAGAGGCAGAGTTCTCACACAATTTTAAAATGTCACTGTCTGTCATTCGACTTCATATTGTTGTCGGTTGAGTCGGTTGTGTTTTATATTGCTGTTAGCTTACTTAAAGATTGTTGTTATCGTTTTTGCTCAATTTCGTTATTAATTGTTGATCTATTTAGATATTTTGTTTGTTGGTGCACATTTAAAACGGATGAAAGCAAAATCCTGTGACTACCAGTGAAAAGCGGATGGTGGTGAATATTTACAAATTAAGAAATGTGCCATAGAAAGGAATATCCCACTAAATCGGAACGTGTGAAAAAGACTGCTGAGACTGCTGGCATATCGTTGGCTACGGTATATAACATTTTAAAAGAATATATTTTTTAAAATGAAATTAGATAACGTAATACATAACACTGTGGAAAAAAATATTATAAACGTTGGTGGTTCCGAGTCCTCGGACTCTTCCACTGACAGTGAATAAAACTATGTATGTCATCTGAGTTTTATTTTCTAATTTGTTACCAAATTCAAACTACATTAAAGCGTCCCAGACCGCCTATAATGGCGACAAATACTAAACGACGTTGCCGATGCGTTGGGTTGTCTTAGTATTGTTATCTGCTCAGTCTTTATGACTTATGACACCGTGTCCGCTTTTATACCGATAGTTTTAATCCTTAATTGCATGACTTTTAAAAGTATTGGGAGTGCACAATGTAAGCCAGATTAAATATGCAAATATTGTTAAATTTTAGACTGTAAACTTCATTAAATTCAGTAAATGTAAAATCGGTACGATATTAGTAACAAATAAAAAAAATACTTTGTTAAAAACCACCTTTCGTTTAGTGTTTACTAAACGAAAACTTTCAATATATATCTTTTTTCTAAATTGCCGCCATCTTGCTTATAAAACACTTATAACTTTTTTTAAATACAGTTTTGCCAACAAATTATTAATAAATGTGAAAACTATGCGTTCAGCTATCGGTAAATATCAAATGATATGTATATACATAAGTTCCGAGAAATTCAGTGGTATCGGCCAAAATCGAAGAAGGAAGGTTTACGACCACTGCTTCTTTGTTCACCCGTTTGACAGATAATTCTAATCTTAAATAAAACGAAGTATAGTCAATTCAAATTACAGAAGGAAAAACCACTTAAAAAAAAAATAACTGTTTATTTCAAGGTAAGTTACATAATATTACATAGTCTTAACCTATAATCTTAATTATTTAAAGATTTTTTAAGTTAGTCTTAATTAATTTTACAAAGATACGGATTTGAATTCGACATGCACATTGCGTTATACAAGGTAGGTACTATGATACTCGGTACAAAGGTTTTCATAGTTACCGGTGTTAAATAGGTAATTTTCTGAAAATTATTAAATGATTTATTTTTCAATCAACTTTGGAGTCATAGTCCATATTAATGCGAACAATGAAGCACATTTGTCCGATCTCTGGAAATTTCATTTATTTTGTGGGATCTCATATATTTTATGAACTTTACGTGTAACAGAATAAGGTGTGAATTTGCCCTGATTTTTTAAAGTACTGGATATATTTTTTCCGTGGACCCTTCATATTATTATTTCTTATGACCAGAGATCGGACAAATGTGCGTCATTGTTCGCAATAATATGGACATGACTCCAAAGTTGATTGAAAAATAAATCAATTAATAAATTTCAGAAAATTACCTATTTGACACCGGTAACTATGAAAACCTTTGTAAATAGAAATCAAGCTTAGAAATCAAATTTCAAGAAATTGTTCGTTTATGTATTCAATTAATCAAATTTGGAGTCATATCTACACCGTGTTTTTATTGATTTCCGTTATATAGGACAGGTTATTCGGGACATTAATAGAAGTTGCCTAGTATATCGGCTTTTGTTTAATTCGTAAAAAAAGTTCTTTTTCGTTTTCATGCATAATAATTGAAATAGCAAGTGTGAGATAACCTTAAGAATAAGATCTCAGGTGACTGACGGCACATGTCAATGTAAGTTTCATTAGGATGTAATAAAGGTTGCAATACACTTGTTCAGTCATTAAACTTATTTTTTAATAACTCAATAACAGTAAGAGTTAAGGTACTAGTTCCTTAGACAAATTGATTATTTTTGACCTGAATAAGCTTCCCTTTAATTTAACGGAAATGAATAAAAACACGGTGTATATTATTGTGAATAATGACGCACATTTATCCGATCTCTGCTTATGACAGACACAACGTTATTGCTTTGACATATATTTATGTAAATTAAGTTTAGTTGCATGAAAGTCGACACGGTTACTTCGGATGGAAATCTATTGATTATGATGAATTTAATATCGGAAGGAATTCCCTATACTCTTATTCAGTAGAAAACAAAAAAAAGATAATAAACCCAAAACCTTGCATTATTTCATACTCTCGCACTTTGGTTTTGACATCAAATTAAAACCTTAAATCTAGAGTTCACACTTACATTTTAAAATTATTGATATATTAGTATTATCGTAAATATATATCTGCGAACGTGTTTCACAATGTGTCAATGACGTGGAATACAGTGGAAAGTCAGCCATATTTGTTTACATTCCTTTGTTTTCAACTGACAAATAGTATAGTTAATTGGCATTATTGCCTCCGCAACTTTTATGTCGCTACTATGTGTATTACTACGTGTACTTTTATGTGTATTACTAGCGTGGGGTAAATATGGACAAAATAATGTAGTCTAAAATTGAACGTACGTGTATTTAAACATACCTATATAATAACGAACTATAATTAATAATCAAATAAGTATAAATGCATCTCGTTTGTAATTTTTATAAGCTAATTAATACAATTCACAGATAAATTTTTCATAATTATATAAATTAATTTGGTACATTACATTTCTGTTAGGTTAAGTGTAAAATTTTGTTATTATGATTGTATTTTGATGTATTAAATAAATGTTATTCGAATATATTTGGTACATTAATCAGCCAATTGGAGCTAACATTATTAAATACATAATATTTTTTCGTCTAGTTGTTCTTTTTAAATTTTCAGATCTACTTAATAAAATACTCATCATAATTCGTCGACTGACAACCAAACCCCACTATAAATAAAATAAGTAAAAAAAGTTTTAAGTTAAACGGTTTTTATTGCACCAAAAACTAGAAAATAAAAATGTATTGTATCTAACCATAGATGCTACTTTCTGTAGATTACTCACGTGAAACTATTATCACTGTAGGTAGTCTTCCCAAGTCAGATGCTGAAAACCACGTTCAGCCTCTATGTCAGTGGATTAAGCGTTACCTAATCGGAAACTTTTACCAAACTAAAATAAAAACGTGGGGCGTGCGCAATTGTAATTAAGTCACTATATATTTAAGAACACACATAGAAATCAAGACAGGAATAGTGTAATAAGTTTTGTTCTGACCTTGATAAAGGCTATTTACCTCTGTTGTAGAAGTGATGGAACAGATTTTTATTTATTTATTTATTTATTATACGGGACACCAACAGAGTACATAAGGCAAGTTTACATGGAACAAGTGGTAATTAATGGATGATTAATTGCAAAATTAAAGCTACAATTACATATTTTGAACTTGTACATTTCTTTACAATAACGCCCCACGTTTTTATTTTAGTGTGGTAAAAGTTTCCGATTAGGTAACGCTTAATCCACTGACATAGAGGCTGAACGTGGTTTTCAGCATCTGACTTGGGAAGACTACCTACAGTGATAATAGTTTCACGTGAGTAATCTACAGAAAGTAGCATCTATGGTTAGATACAATACATTTTTATTTTCTAGTTTTTGGTGCAATAAAAACCGTTTAACTTAAAACTTTTTTTACTTATTTTATTTTAAAGTTTTTAGTGCAATTGTTAAGATTATTTCCGATACTATACCTACTTATTCTAGATCAAAGATGTTGTTTATAATATGATTGTAATACAAACCAGGGATCGGAACCGGTTTTTTAGAAAAACCTCGATGTAGCTCAATATTTTAAAATGTTTTACGCTCTTTATGTAGGTAGTATTCAACATTTTATGTAATTATTAGCATCATATTTTTCAATTACTCCATTAACAAGAAAATTATAAACCGAAGAACGTAAAAGAACGGAAATCCGAACCGTTCTTTTGTATGGAGCAAAAACCCTTATCCGATCCCTGATACAAACTATGCATGCTATGTAAGTAGCGCTTATACTCTCGCGCTTTTATCACGAATCACGACACATATGTAAACGTAATGAAC
>JALPQI010030108.1:0-18014 GCA_025490895.1 Thaumatotibia leucotreta
GATCTTTTCGAGAAGAGGACGGCGACGCTTTTTTCCGGGTTAACCTCGATCCTCCAGCGGTCAAACCAATCTCCCAGAGAGTTAGCCGCTCGCTGGAGGAGCGAGGTCAATTTCTTTGGTGATCTACAGGAGGTGAAAAAGGCGGTGTCGTCCGCGAAGAGGGCGTAATGAACTCCCCCAACTTTGGGTATATCGTTTACGTACACCGAGAATAGGGTGGGAGAGAGAACAGACCCTTGGGGAACCCCTGCTCTGACTGGATGAAGGGCAGAGACCTCACCCTCCACTCTGTAGCCAAAGCATCGATCATTTAGATAGTCCGCTATTGTATGGATGAGACGGTCTGGCACCTTTAGTTGAATAAGCTTGTAAATCAAGCCTTGGTGCCAGACTTTGTCAAATGCTTTGGCCACATCGAGGAAGATAGCACCAGTAGGCACTGGTCTGGTTCTGTCCGTCATCCAGTGCAGAGCATGTTCCACTATTCGGTGTACCTGGTGGACGCAGGAGTGGCCAGCCCTGAACCCAAACTGTTCCTCTGCCAGTAGGTTATTCGTGGTTATGTGGTCGAGTAGACGTGTGAGAATCGTTCTCTCGTAAAGTTTGCCAAGTGTATTTAGCAGGCTTATTGGCCTATAGTTTGCCGGAATATTGCTCGGTTTCCCAGGTTTATGGATACCTATGACAGTGGCCTCTTTCCATGCAGATGGAAAGTGACCACTGTTTAGGGCTGCATTGAACAGATTTACTATTTTGATAACAAGCGTGTCTGGAAGGAGTTTTAGAAGTCTGTTAGGGATTCCGTCTGGACCTGGGGCCTTTCTGGGTTTAAGGTTTCTAATGGCTATTTTAACTTCGTCAAAGGAGATTTGACGGAGGAGTGGGCCTGCGGGGGGATTTGAGAGGAAAGTGTTGACAGTATTATTAACTAGCTGGACTTGGTTTTGGTCGGAGGGAGCCCTGCCAGGGGAGCATTGTGCCTCCAGGGTGTCAGCCAGACATTCTGCCTTTTCTGTATCGGTGAAAGCGGGGGAGGGAGAGTTTGGGCGCACTAGGGGTGGCATCGACGAAACCGTGTCTGCTTTTAGAGACCTGGCCAGTTCCCAGTATGCCAGGTGACCTGGCCTGATCTCCTCCAGCAGACAGTTCCATCTATCCTCCCTGTGTTCCCTCACTCTCTCTTTGACTTGTCTTTGGAGTCTGTTCAGTGCGTTCTTATTGTCTCTTGTCGGGGCGTAATCATATTTTTTAAGGGCTCTGTTTTTCTGCCTAATTAGCTCGATTAGATGTGGTGGAAGTTTGAATCTGTCATTGTCCAGATTTTTAGCTGATCGGGTGCAGGAATTTACTATTTTTTGTAGCCCATCAGTTAGAGTCGCAACACAGGCCCGTACTTCCTCAGCCGAGGCGGAGGGTGGGACCGTGAGATTTAAAAGAGGGCAGTCGTCAGCTGCCAGTTTCTTCCCCACTTCTACCCAGTTTACCACCTTTTTGGTGGTATCCTGGTCAGAAGGGGGGGGGGCCTAGTTTGAGTATCACAGGCCTATGGTCCGACTCCATCATATGGGCTACTTCAATGGATCTTAAAGTAAGGGAGACTCCCTTTAATAAGGCTATATCAAGAATGTCCGGCTGACCATCCTGTTGAGTGCAGTAATGTGTGGGTTCCAGAGGTGCCAGTATGTCGACTGGTGTGGCAACGTTATCTAAGTATGTGTGCAGTATCCTACCATTTGGGTTGTTTAACCTGCAGTTCCAAAGAACATGTTTGGAGTTGAGGTCTCCTGCCATTATGACAGATTCATCAACTCCAAACATGGTCTCCAGGTCCTCAGGACAAAGCACCTTGGTGGCAGGCTGGTATGCGGATATGATGGTTATAGGGCGGTGGCCTGTTAGGGCCAGTCGACACACTGATACCTCCAGGTTTTGGAGGGGAGGGGGGTTTACGGGAGAGCAATGAAGGTCTTTTTTATAGTATATGAGTGTACCACCTAAATTGGTTCCAACTCTGTCATTACGTACAAGTTTATAGTTGGAGATATTGGGATTTCGTTGGCCAGGTTTGAGGAAGGTTTCCTGCACCAAGAGGATGTCCAGTTGGAGATCTCTCAAGGCGCAGGAAAGCTCATCTCTTTTGTTTTTTATCCCGTTCACATTGAAAAAACCTATATTTAAATTCTTAGGTTTAGTTCTGGAGGTGGTAGAATTTAAATTTAGTTGAGTAGCCATTTCTGGTTATTATTAAAATTTTTTAATTTTTTAACTAGGTTAGCGTGGGCTGCTAGAATTTGTATCCGTTGTATGGCATTCATGGCTTGGGCCATTTTATTTGCCATGTCGCATAATTCATCAATGTCGAAATCAACATCCTCTATTAAATTCATTATGTAATCTAAGGCTTCCGCTTGGCGGTTTGGAGTGAACTTTGGGGGGGGGATTGTTGTTGATTTGGTTTTATCTTGGTCATTTGAAACTACTCTACTGTAGAGGAGCGGCGAATTTAATTTATGGGAAAAAGGGTTCGATGTACCCCCTTCTCCCCTTTGGTTATTTCGGTGGTACAATTGGCCCCATTCTCCCCTATTTGGCTGGGAGGCAGAGATTTGTTTGTTTGTGGCTGGTGTTCTATTGTTGTTTGTGTTGTTGGTTACTGTGTTATTTAAGCTGACTTGTTTGAGAGGAGGGAAGCTGTGCTGTGAGCGGTGATTTGTTTGTTCGTTGTTTTGTTGGTGGGAGTTATTGCTTATACTAAAATTATTACTAGTCTTTGATGGGCGCGCGCTGCGCTGCGGGCGTGGTTTTGGGTTTTTGAGTGGAGGGGCGGCTGGGCAAGCTCCATAATTTGAGGGGTGGTCCCCAGTGCATAGGCAGCAGGTGGTGGGTATCCTGCCCGTGTTCGGGTCAGGCTGCCTGTCGCAGTTCGTGGTCAAATGCGGTCCTGCACATTTGACACAGCGGGGCGCGCATGCGCACCACTTGGCCGTGTGTCCATATTTTTGACAGCGGTGGCATTGAGCCACTCTGCGACTGGGTCGCGGGGGCTCGACTTTAATCCCGCTAATATCGCATACTTTTTTAATGTCAAATATTTTCTTACCTTCAGTTGATTTGTCAAGTATTACTAGGACTGCGTTGAAAGGCTCCCTGTTGGGGCCCTTGCGCATCCTAGAGATACTTATAACAGGTAATCCCTGGTCTAGTAGGTCCGTTTTGATGTCCTCCTCGTTTAGGCCTACTGGCAGGCCGAGTACTACCGCTCTCAGTTTTTTGAGAGCGTTCGAAGCGTATTGATAGTAACCTTCTTTTATTAGGCTTCGCCATTTCGAGTGTTGCTCAGGGGTTTGAGTGTATAGGTACAGTCTGGGTTCAGAGGAGTACTGGTCTACTCCCGCGTGGCACTGTAGGAAGCCTAAATTCCTTTTTTGCGCTTCCTTGGAAAGCGCAGTCCATCTGGATGGATCCTCTATTATAATAGTGGGTGGTACAATTTTTCTAGGTACAGTGTTTTTATTTGTATTAAGTTGGACGTCGTCGTCCTCTTGGTCGGAAAAGTTGGCAAAGTCCATGTTGTTATTTTCAATTAGATCGGGATCAATGGGTAGGGAATCGAATTGGTTTTGTGAAGAGAACCTAGAAGTGTCCTGGGGGTTACGGGTGGGGGGGGGGGGGGAGGCTTTTGCCTTCTGTTGTGTTTAGTACTTATTGTTTTATAAGAATAAGCGGAGTCGTCTGAGTCAGAATCGTGTTGACCGTAACTTGCGGTGTCTGGGTGTAAGTAGTCTGTGGCGTTTGTACCGGTACCGGTTTGACTGCCGGCCGCAAGTTGATTCACATTATAGTTTATGTTGGGTAAGGGCCTGTCGTCATATCTGTCATTGTTAATTATGTCTCGTATATACTTTGTCTGCGGAGACCTGGAGCGAGACCGGGTCGGCAAGCTAGTTCTAGTAGGGGGCCTATCCCTAGTGTACGGGTGGGTGTTATTGTTGAGCACTCTGTTGCGAGACGAGTCGCGGACTCTCTCTTTACTGGTTTGTCTCCTATTTTCATAAGTGGGAATTTCTTGGGATTGTTGGGTATATGAGTGAGGGGTTAGGGAGTCGTCAAGTCTGTGTCTGGGCGATAACCTACCTTGGAATACAGCTTGCGGAGGGCCTCTCGAGGGGCCGGCGGAGAGCGCCTCATACTTTGAGGCGGGGGCTGCGGCGGTGGTATCATTTCCTAATGATAGGTAGAAGTCCCTGAGGGACTCGGGGTGCTTTTCCTGAAGGAACCGGATAAGTTGGGCCTCTCCCTCACTGCGGGCTGGGGAGGGGTGGCGGGGGGAGCCTGGGACGCTCATGATGGCTGGAGTGGTTAGGCCTCCAATCTCCCGACTGTCATGCTTGACATCACAATCTTTTGTGTCATTCAACTTGTATTTTATTGTTTTGTTATTCTTTTTCACTATGACCGATTCTGCGCTCATCGAGTCTATTCCTCGCACTATACACGTAAAACACACTCACATAGGTTTAAAAAGTCACTGTCTTTATAAGGCACGGTTCACTATTTGCGAAAACATCGAAAACAGGGCACGCGGAGCTAGGCTCAACGCGGCGGAGTTTTGGCGCGAAAAATGGTAATTCTATGGCGGCGGTCGCGGAGCGCAAGCGAGCACTCGACGCGGCGAACGGCGGGCGAATCTCTTGAATTGAGCCCTCGCGGATAGCGTATATATATATTAGCTATCCCCACTCCGCGATAATCCGCGAGCGCCCAAAGTCGCGGGTATCTCACGCCGCGTGCGTGTTATATGTGGTAGCGTATAGTGTGATAGTATTTATTTAAATGAATTACACGAAATACACAATGGACAAATATTGTACAAAAAAGTAAAGGAATGGGATTAATTTAATTGGGGAACAATCAATCTTATATCTAGTTAAAGTCTTAGGCTTAAGAATTACATACTAAGACAGATATTTATTTACATGTTATGAGCTACATAAGACAGATATTTATTTACATAGTATGAGCTATAAATGACATAAGACAGATGTTTATTTACATATTATAAGCTATATGCGACACAGGCTATACTGTAAAAAGGGGTAAATAGGAATGTAGAGTAAACTAGTTTGTTACCCCAGGACAAACAGTGCAGTTTAGAATAACACTTGAAAAAAATCTGTTGTTCTAAATTTGTTGGAGGGGAAAAGGATTGTTTGTCCTGGGCTAACACACCAGGTTACTCTACGTTCCTATTTACCCCGTTTTAAGGTAGCCTTCTACTTCTACGGTGAGAGATCACTGCCAGCCTAATTAAATAGGTAAGTCCTAAACATATGTATAGCTGGGTGTATTGAAACAATTATAATAGCACATATTACAAGACAAAATCTCTTTGCATATTTTTTGTTGTTGTATGTTACTTTCATTCATTTACAAGAGTTTGCATTCAGAAAGTAGGATGGATAGAAGTGATGATAGGAAACCAATGATGGAAACCACAGATGATAGGATCTTAGAGAAATCTGTTGAAGTTGGTTGTTTAAATAAATAATAAATATCTTGGGACATGTTACACAAATCGACCTAGCCCCACGGTAAGCTCAAATAAGGCTTGTGATGTGGGTACCAGGCGACGATATACGAGTATATAATAGATATATACATATAGATACTTAAATACACAGACAGCCATGACCAAGAAACAAATATTTGTGATAAATACACAATTAATGCCCTCGCCGGGATTCGAACCCTAAACCTCCAGCTTCGTAGGCAGGGTCACTACCAACTAGGCTACGGAGGCTGACAAATAATATATGTTTATTGACACACAATATATAGAAATGTCAGGATTGACTTCATAGCGGTCGAGCACTGTATTAAGATTAAATTAACCATAAAAGGGCCTCTAAGGGCATTGTTCATCATCACCGAATAAAATGTATCTGTCAGATAAATGTTTCCTGCCCTTTTATACGTCTGGAGATGTGATTTGGAGTGATAATGTTATCTGACGAGTATATTTATCCTGAGATTTTGAAACAAAACGTTAGAGAGACTTCTATAATGTTATTGAGGGTCCTCTCAATTTACCATGACAATAAATGGTATAAACAATTGGTCACAACAAAATGTAATCTTTACTTTTAAGTAGTCTGTTTGGGACGAAAAGGCTACGAAGTATGTTGTCGGCTGACATCCAAAACTCCCTTTAAAAACTGTTCTTTTCAGAACCGAGATACGAGCTTTATTTCAAGGAGGTCTTTGTTACTTAGTGAATTATGATTGTCAATGCACTTTGAGTGAGAATTGACCCTTTATCACGATCCTACTGTAATAAATAAATAAATAAATGGCATAAGACAATCTTACACAAGTCAACCTAGTCCCACGATAAGGCCAATTAATCTTTTTGACGCCACGTCAAACACAAAAGCTGTCACTCACACGCCACGTCAACAGAATATCACAACTGAAATAGAATTTTACGCACATGCGGGTAGGTTTATATTGATCTGTGGACAAATACTTATATATCGGTCTTTGGCGTTGAACCTGCGGTGCCAAAATATCAGTCGTTGGCGTCCAAAAGTTTAAAGCTTGTGTTGTGAATACTTAGCGACGATGTATATAATAGATAGATACATATAGGATACTTAAATACATACCCTCTTATTCATAAACATCTTCTAACCTAGCAAGTCGATAAGTAGTCTGTCCCTTCGGTCTTATAGTCATATATCTATATTACGTGGGCCACACTGAAATTGTCGGGAATCTAGGAAACTGTATTAATTATGCCTCTATTGTTTAAATTATCACCTTTCTTAACTCTTTTTGATAATGTATACAAATTTTTAATACAATTGAACCAACTATCAAAGCTCATAACCCATTTTTCCTAAATGACTTTTTGCATGGAAGGTTTGGGTAGTTCATGGATTTTTTCTAGTGAGTCATATGGATACCTAAGGATGTCCGAATTTCCTAACATAATTTGTTTTATGAATTCTCTATGATTTACCACGTTAGTGCGATTTAAAATTAGGGTATGGCTGTTAAAAGACGTTGATCTCTATAATCATCCATAAGAAAAAATCGAAAGCAATACAATTTGTGAAAACTATTACAAGCAGTCGTACAAGAACTGAGCTTTGTTACTAAATAAGAATTTAAGCCTATTTCTGCTTCATTGTTGAGTAAGGCCATATTGAAAGTAGTGTAAAAACGCTACAAAATAAAAATTATGGGCGAAATTCGTAAAATCGCCCGACACACAATTTTCAAATGGCAAGAAATCCTAAAATACGGGTGTTAACCGAATAAATTATACCTCAAAAAAATACTAAAGAGTTATACTTTCAGAAAATAATTGGTTCTGTATGCTGAGTGATCTCTAAGTGGGTCATTCCCGACATTTTCAGTGTGAGCTACGTATAGATAAGACCGAAAATGGCTAACAATAGGTACTTATCGGCTTGTTACGTTAGGAGACGTTTGTGATTAAGGGGATTAGAAAACAACCAGGATCAAGGCACAAATATTTCTGATAAACACAAATATCTGCCCTCTCCGGGATTTGAACCCAGAAACTCTAGCTTCGTAAGCAAGATCACTATAGGTGAAAAACTTAAGAAAATCACCTGTTGTATGTGTGAGTAATGTGTTCGAATAGGCGTTTGTTTTGTTTGTGTACTAATTTTAAACATGTGTTCTCTATTCGAACACGTGACTCACACATACAACAGGTGACTTTCTTAAGTTATTCACCTATACTACTAACTAGGCCACTGACAATTCGCTACCCCAATATTACGTGGTTCTGTGTTGCGCTATCCTCAAATTCAAATTTGAATATTATCAGACAGATTTAATTGGACGTAGTTCTGCAAACAGGAACCACACGAATTTGTCATTTTAACACAGTCGCGACGACATCGGGTCTATTCGACCCGATGCATGTATGGTTAATTGCGGTGTTAACTAATCGATGTATTATTGTATTGTATTCTGGCCATTTTTTTCCGCAACTTGACATCAAACGTGCCTATTTTGCGTGGTCCCAATGCTGGCCCAGTACTTGTTGGGGACTTCACATACACACTTGAATTTCTTCGCAGGTGTAAGAAGGTTTCCTCACGATGTTTTCCTTCACCGCAAAGCACTTGTGAATATGAATTGATGTAGTTCACTAATTGATTTAGCGAAAGTGTTAGAGATTGACTTGTTTGTTTTAATTTAAGATATTAAAATGAGAAATTCATGTGGATTGGTTATAGAATAGAACATAGAACCCTGTAATATTGAGGCAGCGAAATGTGAAAGCTCGCGCAACTGCCACTGTTCTCATAAATATTTGAACATGCACTCGAACGCTATGATAATGTGTTCCGATATTATCTGAATTCTGGTAACCATTATAATGGCGGGACCAGACTGTTTGAATATAACTTTGAAATAGAAGAGGGACTATTTTTTACAACAGCTAGCAAATAGTACATACCAATTACCTAATTCTAAACAATGCAATATGAATCGATCGAATTCAGGATCTGGTCCCGCCATTATAATGGTAACGAATTCTGATGGAGACTCCACGCCTGTAGATGAAGGCTGAACACGCAAGAACTCTTGGATGCTCTTCCTAGTAGTTCTCTCGCGCGTAGACGGTAACCCCCTTAATCATCATAAACGCAAGCTAAATACTGTTTGTCCCTATCGGTCTTATCACTGTCTATTAGACCGAAAGGGACAAACAATACTTAGCGGCTTGCTAAGTTAGGAGACGTTTATGAATAAGGGCGTAAGTGGTTGTTGCTCTCGGAAAAACCCGCTGTTCTTCATGACAGCATTATTTTCTGAAAGCAAAAAAGGAGGTTCTCAATGCCTGTTTTATTTTTGTAGGTAGGTATGTATGTTACTTGTTGCCTCCAAGAATCGTGAACTCATTTTTAATTTTTAAGCGAACGGGTCTAATCCCGAGGTTGGTCCCGTTAGCACCAAGTTGGGTTCTGATGATGGAATCTTGGGAAATCGGCTAAAGTAATTTTTTAGGGTTTCGTAGTAAACTAGGAACCCTTATAATTTCGCAATGTCCGTCTGTCTGTCCGCAGCATAGCTCCTTGGTTTAGTACTAGACTGACTGACTCACTGCCGTACCGACCCTATGGATGGCTGGGTAAGATAATAAATAAAATAAATAAATATCTTGGGACATCTTACACAAATCGACCTAGTCCCACTATAAGCTCCATTAAGGCTTGTGATGTGGGTATTAAGCGACTATGATAAAATAGATATGTTAACCTCTAGCCACCCAGAGGCCTATAAAAAGGTCTCTTCAAATAAAAGAATTCCTATTCTATTTCGTACACGATGAATTCAAATTTCATTGAAATATTTAACTGTTGCCGTATGGTGACGGTAGTAAGAATACATTTGTCACCACCCCAACTCCTCCTGCGGGTGTCGTAAGAGTCGACTAAGGGATTGAAGTGTCACTGACCATTATTTGATAAAGATTGATGATTTGCAGCAGCGTCATCATAGTGGAAACATAATTGCAATCGCCCATCCGCTTGCCCAGCATGGCGATTATGGGCATTTATCTCCTAATGCGTCTATACGCATAGTTAATAGGAGAGGCCTACGTCCAGCAGTGGACTATCATATAGGCTGATGATTTATGAACAAATCTTTATGATAAAAATACACAAACAATGTTCTCGCCGGGATTCGAAACCGGAACCTCCAGCTTCGTAGGCGAAGGCTAACAAACGTCTTGAATAATGAACGGCTCGTCATTCTTTTTAGTAATAAATCAATCAATCTTATAGTAATAAATACCTTCCATGTATTTCAGTGACGTCACGAGCCGCAGCCCCGACGCCCGTCGCGAATATCAACAATCGTAAACTTCGAGCATCTGTCTCCGCCACTCCAATTATGCCGTCAATGGAGTGACTGAGACAGATGCCCGATTTGCAGGTCGCACGTAGATTTGCAGCTGGAGGAGGACATCTTCTATTATCAGGTAAACAGAAGCTTCATTTTTTGTATGCTCTTGTCTCGTATTAGTATGTCATGTATTCGCCAACTGGAAAATAAACACATAAAAAATAAATAATAATCACATCCTCAGCCTATCTTAGTCTACTGCTGGATGTAGGCCTCTCTTATTAACTATGTGCAGTGAGATTCATTAGGAGGTAAATGCCCAGAATCGCCACTTTGGTACAAGCGGATTGGCGATCGCAGTAATGTGTCTAGTATGATGACGCTGCTGATAACATGACACTTCAATCCCTTCGTCGACTCTTACGACACCCGCAGGAGGAGTTGGGGTGGTGACATATGTATTCTTACTGCCGTCACCACACTGCTTAACGTCCACGTATAATCGATCTTATAATAATGAATTACCATACATGTATTTCAGTGATGTCCGATGCAGCAGCCTCGGGATTCTCCCTCGTCGCTCAGCAGTTGATGGCGAATATCTTCTATCATCAGGTAAGCAAAACTCCTCTTTTAGACGCACTTGTATTCGCAAACTGGAAAATAAACACATATAAATAAGTGTCAGGACAATCGTAGATACACAAATCGACTTGTAATAACGCTTAATTATATTGTGTGAAGATTTCTGTAATAGATAGATACTTATATACATATTCAGAGAATTACACGGATGGATCTAGCCTCATACTAAGCAACGCTTGTATAATGGCTACTGCTGGCCAGATGCAGGTATACATAATAAGTAAAAAACATATCAAGGCATAATTTTACACAAATGAGGGTTTTCTCGAAAAAGTATGTCACTAGTTGGCGCCACTTAGCCGTGTGGTCCCGCTAAGAAACACAATTATCTAGCTCCAAAGAAAAACTAACTAGAATGTATCTTTTTTTCATATAATTTATTAACACATACAAAACATTTAAACATGAAACTATAGGTGCTCTGAGATTTTA
This sequence comes from Thaumatotibia leucotreta, assembly GCA_025490895.1. Classification (NCBI taxonomy): domain Eukaryota; kingdom Metazoa; phylum Arthropoda; class Insecta; order Lepidoptera; family Tortricidae; genus Thaumatotibia; species Thaumatotibia leucotreta. The sequence continues at coordinate 10,972 of JALPQI010030108.1, forward strand.
GACAATTTTCTAGACCTGACGCCTCAGTGCTGCCGCCCTGGTGAACGTCATTTCAGAAAACCCTCATTGACCTAGTCCCACTATAAGCTCAACGCGGGTACCAAGTGACAATATATGTAGGTACTTAAATACATACACAGCCACAACTAAGGAACAATATATATTTGTGATAATAAATACACAAATAATGCCGTCGCCGGGATTCGAACCTGGAAACTCCAGCTTCTACCTTTTCTTATACATTTTTACTTCTCCACCGTAGTGGTAGGGAAGAGAGGGTTGGCTTAAGAGGCTGATATTATACTGCACTACTATTAATTTAAAATATAATTACCTTTTTTTCAGTGTCGGCTGTTGGGTCCAAGGCCTGATCTTCAAATCCGCAACCTCAGCAGGCAAAGGTAAGCTATTTTTCATGAAGTTGATTCCCGTACTGAATCTGAAAATCACATAAGCTTTTATAAATTTCACATCTTGGCTTTAAGAGCAGATTCATATTAAGCTAAGTCTCACTGGGTGCGTGTAAAGCATGTGCGCGTGCGCGTTGTAGCGTATGTAAATGTCATATTAGATGGCAAACCGCTTGCGTGATATGCGGTGTGCCATCTACTATGACATTTCCGACGCTACGTCGGACACGCCACGCACACGTATATTAGGTCCTTCTCTCACAAGGCGACTCAAGTGATTAACGTTTCATACTCATCTTTGAGTCGTTCCCATACAAATTCGCCAAATTAAGTTAATTTTTATGGTGGCGACTCACAGTGACGCGTATGGAACTCAAATCGCTTGAGAGTCGCCTCGTGAGAGAAGGGTCTTAAAGTTATGAATGATCCCATAGTTCATAACTTGATGTCTATAGGTAAATGATTGATCTGTCTGTGACTAGAAACTTGAAATAAATGTTCTGAAAAGAACAGTTTTGTTGTATATTTATGGGTGTAGGTAAATAGTGATTGATCTGTCTGTGACTAGAAACTTGAAGTAAATGTTCTGAAAAGAACAGTTTTATTGTATATGTGTGTATGTAAATAGTGATTGATCTGGCTGTGACTAGAAACTTGAAGTAAATGTTCTGAAAAGAACAGTTTTATTGTAGATGGGGTTAGGTAAATAGTGATTGATTTGGCTGTGAGTAGAAACATGAAATAAATGTTCTGAAAAGAACAGTTTTGTTGTAGATGAGTGTAGGTAAATAGTGATTGATCTGGTTGTGACTAGAAACTTGAAATAAATGTTCTGAAAAGAACAGTTTTGTTGTAGATGAATGTAGGTAAATAGTGATTGATCTGGTTGTGACTAGAAACTTGAAATAAATGTTCTGAAAAGAACAGTTTTGTTGTAGATGAGTGTAGGTAAATAGTGATTGATGTAGCTGTGACTAGAAACTTGAAGTATATGTTCTGAAAAGAACAGTTTAGTCCTGAAAATTATAGTTTAGCTATTTATGGGTTTAAGTACATAGTGATTGATGTAGCTGTGACTTGAAACTTGAAATAAATGTTCTGATAAGAACAATTCTAAGAACAGTTTTGCTAATAGAGGAAAATATTTAGTGATTGATATAGTTGAACTAGAAACTTGAAGTCAATGTTCTGAAAAGAACAGTTTTTTGGTAGAAAATAGTGATTGATGTCTGTGTAACTAGATGCTAGAAGTAATTGTTCTGAAAATAACAGTTTAATTGTTCAAGAATGTACACAATCATTGCTAGAGTAATATACCTTATCTTACATAATTTTAAAGTTTATATATACATAACTATGGGTGTCAAATGTATAAAGGGTTAAATAATAATAAAATCTTACACAATACCTTTTGTTTTTCAGTGCAGACTGATGCTGCACACATTCGGCCAACCAGCAACCTCCTTCCTAGTGGGTATGTCATTTCATCAATTTCACCTATAAAACATACAATCACATTTTAAATTTTCTGTTTGATTTGACTAAATCAAAGTATTTACGTTGTCTTATCCGTAGTCTAAATTATACATGATCTAACACAACATATATAAGCAACAATTTATGTAATTATTTTTGTTTTATAAATATGATAATTGACTTATTTTATTCAAGGATTGATTCTCATACTCGCACTAAAACATTTACATATTGGCATTTACAATAGTTACGTATACGTTGTTTAATTGTATTAAAACTACATACAAATATGAAAATATCTTATTAATGCAAAAACCAGGATTATTGCGTCACTTAATGTTTGGTTTCATGTCTTCTTGCAATAGGTATCTAATACTCGAACGACCGTTATACCGTATATGCAATAGATTCAATTTACGAAATGCGTGGAAATACATACTTATAATTCAATGATTGGACGTATTGAATTAACAGCAAAATAGGTTTTGAAAATTGCACACAATAACGAGTAGAACGTTAGAAATGTATTGAAATTGCATGTAATGATTTCTATAAGCTTACCTTTCTCGTCCCTATAGTATTGCTTTGTTATAATTGCTTCGCACAGTTTAAATAACTATCACACACACTTATTAAGTGAAAACATACAATCTTATTCAATAACACTATTTATTAGCACTTGTAGCTACAACTGTTACGCAGGCAAAGGACAACTGACTCGTAACTGAGCCGGCCACCAGACTGCTGACGTCATTGCCATTTTTCAAAATTGCGGGCCCACGCGCGTGCGCAAACGGGAGGTGTAAAACCGCGCGCGCATGCGCGGTTATATGCGGATTTTTAATATAAATACAAGTGCCATGAAAACCCCTTTATTAATCTCGGAGTCGGAGTCGGGAGTCGGGAAGTCGGGAATACTAATATCTCAAAAGAGGGAGCCACCGTTAATATATAGTTTCACGAATAATCGTAAGGTAGACCCATGCAGTCATAGACGTTTTCTCGTAATAACACTTCGGAGTTTTCACTTGCTCTTTTATGATTAAAGTGAATTTATACCGATATATATTGCGAGTACCCGTATAATATTGGAATTGTACGTTCCTTATGAAATGATATATGGTATTAAATAGTATTTTTGAAATTTAGTCTACGGACTAGCGCACGAGAGAACATTACTTTTGGTATTATCGGGTGAGGACACCTCGGGTCAGTTTAAAAATTGATATTTCTCAATAATAAACAAATATAATGATATTATGCGTCTTCGCTGCGAAAGCGAAGATACTATATATGGTGGTGACACAATAGCGTTGATAGAAAAATATTGTTATAGTATTATTTTTACGTTTTATCTCCACTGTCGTAAAACAGACGGACCGCGAGTTGCGCCAGTGCCTACGTGCAACGTTCCGTCGCCTCCTGGTAACTAATGTAATAAAAAGGGAGATGAATTTAATTAATTTATTTTTTACAATTATTATATATACACGTATATCTTAAATGCAATAGCATGTAGTAATTATGATAATATTATATAATAAATCGTTTAGTAAGAGATACTTATGTAAGTATACCTCCTCCGCGCGGGCTTAATAGAGAGATGATACCTTAGTAGTTAGTTTTTGGTGGGTGAGATTCATTAAAAGATCTCTCGACTAACACACTAATTTGACTAGAGTTTCGCTTAATGATAGTTATCAATCTAATACAGGATATTAATTAGGTTTTTATAAATCTTCGGCAACCACCATAATAAAATAACCTAGGTAACTAACTAGTGTACCGTTATTGAAAGAAAGAAGGAAGGAAAATACATTTGTTAATAGCTTAAAAATAAATAGAATTATTAATAAAATCGCCTGCTATTTATAAGATACCTAGTCTTACCGAATAGAAAATGCCTAGGTGTACGCGATGACGTAGGTGGGGGTGTCGTGCGGACTCGGGGGCGAGAGTTTCAGTTCGATTTTAGCCTATGAAAATGGCGGATTTTCTGTCTTTTTTTATTTTCATTTTTTGTCTCGCCTTAACATATTCACTTCAAAATTCGTCTATAAATTAGATCAGTGCGGGTCAGGTGAGCCGAGATTGCACCTGTGAGACCAGGATAAGACTTGTGAATTGTGTTGCGCGTGCGTCGGTGGTGGTTGTTCTCTAAATGTGATAGTTATTTAGTATTGTTTTGCATTTTTTTTTTTTTTACGTGTTTGATTAATTGCCGGTGGTCAGGTATTTAGTGTAAATGAGTTGCGTATGTTTTTAGTTTTTGTTTTTGAAGGTGTGAACGTTTGAAGTGTACCGCTTATGTGTGACTTTGACGATTTGGATTGTAAATTTGTAAAAGGTGAGTTGCTAGTGTGTATATGTTTTATAATTAATATATTCAAGTAGATAATTATGTATGCATGTATGTTTGTTTGTTTGTATGCATCTAAGTATATGTCGAAAAATCGGGATAGGAGCTAGATAGATGATGTACCTGAACGCTCGGTCGGTCGGCCGCTCGCTCGCCAGCCCGCCCGGCTTTTCTGTCGGTCGCATGTACGTCCTATTGGAATGGAGATATCGTGATATCGTTGCAGCGACGGCGGCGGTTGTTCGTCTTCGTATTAAGAATATACTTGTGGAAGTTAATTATTTTTATATATGGGGGGGTGTAATTTGGCAGTTATTTCTAGGCTAGTTATATAGATGGATATAGTTATATCGAATATAGCGTTTTTTTTTTTCACTACGGTCAGACAGACAGATCAATAATATAAATACTGGTAGTATATATATATAGTGTGTGTGGCATATGCATGTATATTATATATATAAAGTAAGCACATATATACTTAGGTACTTGCTTTCGAAAGTGCGAATTTGTAGGATAAAAAAAAAAAAAATACTTTCAATTCCGTAACGACAAAAATGTATTAACGTTTATAATACTTTCAGAGGACGGAGACGGCGGAGTGGGAGGAGAGCCTGCGTAGCGTGGCCGAGGCTGATTGACTGACTGAAAAGCACGCAGCAGCATACGTCATAAGAGTCGAGAATTTACTAAGAGACGTGTGCTAGGGGGTAAGTAAGTTTATTATTTATTAACCTCCTCCGCTTTTATATGTATTTATTAGTTATATATTATTACGCTGAGATAGATTGATATGTCTGTCTGTGTGCGTAGGTAAGAAACGCTTTAATACTTATTATATAATAGAATGATATGCGGCCCTGAAAAGGGCCTTTTGTAAATTGCGACAGACGACGCGAATTACGCGAAGCCTGTGCGCGGTGGTCGCACGCACGCTTGCGGGCGGGCGGGCGGCCGAGCGAGTTGGCGCTTAACCACCGAAACCGTAGAGGGTGCGACCCTGGCGTTTCAGGGCGTACACTACGTCCATGGCGGTGACGGTCTTCCTCTTGGCGTGCTCGGTGTATGTGACGGCGTCACGGATCACGTTCTCGAGGAACACCTTCAGCACGCCGCGGGTCTCCTCGTAGATGAGACCGGAGATACGCTTGACGCCTCCTCTGCGGGCCAAACGGCGGATGGCGGGCTTGGTGATACCCTGGATGTTATCACGAAGCACCTTCCTGTGGCGCTTGGCTCCTCCTTTTCCCAGACCTTTGCCTCCCTTACCGCGACCGGTCATCTTTTCTGGTTAAGTTTTGATATATCTCTCTCACGAACGGAACACGACACACGACTTGCGGCGCGCGTCGACACGAATGGAATAGCTCCGATCACACGGCCCGGTTCGCCTTTTATACGTTTTACCCTATTGCGGGGAGACGGGGGACGCGGTAGGTGACAGATAATTTATATTTTCCGAGTATTAAAGTATTATATATTTATCATAATCTTAATATCGTTTCTTAAATGCATTTTTATTAATGATATATAATTACTTAACCTACCTAGTTCATTATAATACTACTCAAACTACTTGCCTGACGTACTTAGGCCTCATTGTAACTTGGATATTCACATTTCGTATTTTAACATCATGATCGTCGTCAATTGTCTTCTGTTCGTTTATATAAATATTACATACATACATCACATATCGTATATACACGATATAACCCAGTCGCCTTTCTTATGCCTAGTTATATTCTAGTATTTATTTAATGAATTACTAAACTGTATATTATAATATAACTACGTATATGTATATTTTATGTTAAGACCTTTATTGGTCTGTCGGTCGATTGTGTTTTAAAATTTGATTGATTTACGAATGTGTTATGTGCAAAGAAACCATCATAGATATTTCAATTCGAATCGTGTGTGGCCCTGAAAAGGGCCTTTTGATAATAAAAAATAAAGAGAGATACGAGTCAATTTCGCATGTCCGGAAAATCGCGGACCACGGTAATGTATGACACGCTCCCGTCGATATTTTTTTCTAAATTAGGCGCGTTCGCCGCGGATCCTGCGAGCCAGCTGGATGTCCTTGGGCATGATGGTTACGCGCTTGGCGTGGATGGCGCACAAGTTGGTGTCCTCGAAGAGACCCACCAGGTAAGCCTCGCTGGCCTCCTGAAGAGCCATAACGGCAGAGCTCTGGAAGCGCAGGTCGGTCTTGAAGTCCTGGGCGATCTCACGGACCAGACGCTGGAAGGGCAGTTTGCGGATCAACAGCTCAGTGCTCTTCTGGTAACGACGGATCTCACGGAGAGCGACGGTTCCTGGCCTGTAGCGATGGGGCTTCTTGACACCTCCAGTGGCGGGCGCGCTCTTGCGAGCCGCCTTGGTGGCGAGCTGTTTGCGGGGCGCTTTACCACCGGTGGATTTACGAGCGGTCTGCTTGGTACGAGCCATTTCGTAAAATTACACGTGCGTAGTCTACGTTAACGAGTCACGAGCGAGAATAAACGGTCCGAGCGCCGCGCGGGCTCCTTTTATATTACGGACCGAAAGGGACGGGCTTAGTGTTCGTGCGAGCGAGAGGGAGATATATAAAAAAATAAATGATATCTATCCCCCTTACTCGTGAGATTACTAAAGTATACATAACATAATATACATTATATATATATTTTTTTCCTTTTAACCCAACCTAACCTAACCTAACCTAACAATTTGGAACCTAACATTTTCCAACCTAACATTTTCTAACCTAACATTTTCGAACCTAACCTTTTTTTTATATTTTTTATATATAT
>JALPQI010030110.1:0-10764 GCA_025490895.1 Thaumatotibia leucotreta
TAGTCTTTTTCTGCCGTTCATTCTGTGCTGTTACAATGCGTTCCTCTACTGTTTGTGATAACTGTCTTGCTTGCCTGAGCATTCTGTTCCTGTCGAGCCTGGCCAAGTGTTCTTCTTGTAATTATTTTTTTCTTCTCTCTTGTGTACAGTCGACAAAAAAGTCTCCTTTACAGCTCACAAGTGCAAACATCTTACCACGGATACGCGATACACATAGAAACTCGGTTGCAACGAACGCTCATGCTGTCGCGTGACGCGACAGCATGAGCGTGTTTGCACGTGCACGTTTGCACGTGTTTGCACGTGTTTGCAGCGTGTTTGCACTTGTGAGCTGTAAAGGAGACTTTTTTGTCGACTGTACGTATTCTGTCGATATCTTGTCTAATTATGCGTTGTTCTAGAGATTCGTTTTTCCTTCTCTCTTGTGTATTTATTCTATTGATATCTTGCCTATATGTGCGTTGTTCTAGAGATTCGTTTTTCTTTCTCTCTTGTGTATGTATTCTGTCGGTATTTTGCCTATGTGTGAGTTGTTCTAACGATTCGTTTTCTCTATGTTTAGCAGTAGCTAAACTTATTTTTTCTAAGCGTTGCCGCTTGTGGACATCGCTTTCATTAGCAATCTTCTCCTGTCTCTTCAATTTCGTCTTCTCTAAACGTCGTTTTCTTTGTGTAGTTGTTTCTGTTTTCTTCATGTTATTCCCACGATTATAGGACAAATAACGGTCCATCCCCCCAGAGGTCCGTTGTAGAGGGATAAGGGCTACAATACAGCAGGGTTCGCCCTAGTACCCTGAGGCGCAACGTTAGCGGCAAGACATGTTTATACACCCTCATACCATTCAGCCCTTGGCACGTGCTCACCTTGGCATTGTGTTCCCAAGCCACCTTCCGGCTCCATCGTCAGACCCTGGTTACCATTTAGTATCAAAGTACTCGTCAAGACTAATCCAATGAGCCCAAACTCGATAGGGTTGCATCGTTTAATTACGAAGTTCCTATGGCCACCTTCCGGCTCCAACATCAGACCCTGGTTACCATATAGTATCAAAGTACTCGTCAAGACTAATCCAATGAGCTCAAACTCGATAGGGTTGCATCGTTTAATTACGGAGTTCCTATGGCCACCTTCCGGCTCCATCATCAGACCCTGGTTAGCATATAGTATCAAAGTACTCGTAAAGACGAACCAAACGAGACCATACTCGATAGGGTTGCGTCGTTTAATTACGGAGTTCCTATGGCCACCTTCCGGCTCCATCATCAGACCCTGGTTACCATATAGTATCAAAGTACTCGTCAAGACTAATCCAATGAGCCCAAACTCGATAGGGTTGCATCCTTTAATTACGGAGTTCCTATGGCCACCTTCCGGCTCCATCATCAGACCCTGGTTACCATATAGTATCAAAGTACTCGTCAAGACTAATCCAATGAGCTCAAACTCAATAGGGTTGCATCGTTTAATTACGGAGTTCCTATGGCCACCTTCCGGCTCCATCATCAGACCCTGGTTACCATATAGTATCAAAGTACTCGTCAAGACTAATCCAATGAGCTCAAACTCGATAGGGTTGCATCGTTTAATTACGGAGTTCCTATGGCCACCTTCCGGCTCCATCATCAGACCCTGGTTACCATATAGTATCAAAGTACTCGTCAAGACTAATCCAATGAGCTCAAACTCAATAGGGTTGCATCGTTTAATTACGGAGTTCCTATGGCCACCTTCCGGCTCCATCATCAGACCCTGGTTACCATATAGTATCAAAGTACTCGTCAAGACTAATCCAATGAGCTCAAACTCGATAGGGTTGCATCGTTTAATTACGGAGTTCCTATGGCCACCTTCCGGCTCCATCATCAGACCCTGGTTACCATATAGTATCAAAGTACTCGTCAAGACTAATCCAATGAGCCCAAACTCGATTGGGTTGCATCGTTTAATTACGGAGTTCCTATGGCCACCTTCCGGCTCCATCATCAGACCCTGGTTACCGTATAGTATCAAAGTACTCGACAAGACTAATCCAATGAGCTCAAACTTGATAGGGTTGCATCGTTTAATTACGGAGTTCCTATGGCCACCTTCCGGCTCCATCATCAGACCCTGGTTACCATATAGTATCAAAGTACTTGTCAAGACGAATCTAATGAGCTCAAACTCGATAGGGTTGCATCATTTAATTACGGAGTTCCTATGGCCACCTTCCAGCTCCATCATCAGATCAGCTCTATGTCACAATAACATTGCATTGTCATCCGATTTATACATGCATTCTAAATTTCAGCTCAATCGGAAACCGGGAAGTGGATCAAATTTAAGTTGCAAGATTTGATTACAGAACGACAGACAACGGGACAGGTGAAACTAAATAAAAGCTTGTAAAATAATGCTTAGCTTACTCGTTACTATGAGAGTCAAAGGCAAAATAAGGTGTACAAGTATATTTTACTATATGTATAATAAGAACGTCGTAACATATTTATAAGAGGATCCTTTCAAATCATATTTTTGCACTTGATTGTACCATAGAAAAAAAAAATCCTTTTGCGTATCCGATTAAACTATCGATTTTTAATCGCCACCTTCTTGTTTAATGTTTTTATTCCAACTTGAACAAAAACCATCAATCTTGCAACATGATTAAATCTCCCGTTTAGCCTAGTTCTTATAATAAATAGCTCCGAAAGTCGCACGGAAAAAATCACAATGCCTTTATTGGTGGGATGCAGAAAAAAGAGAAGAAATGCCACAGCGGGAAGTGAGAACGGGGTAGTGATGGGACATGACTCAAGTCACGACGAAGTATATCGGTACTGAGTTTAAATTTACAATACCCTTCGGGTCCGAGAAAGAGACGTCGGGCTTACTATCACTGGTGACACACGATAAAGCAGGACAGCAGGCAGGACAGTATTACCTTCGTGTGTTCCGAAGGCTTTTCAAGGAGGGTAGACGGTTTATTTGACGGCTGTTTATGGAACGGGTATAACCCTGAGATAGTCCCGTTGGCACCAAGACGGGGCCTGATGAGGGTATCTTGGAGAAATCGATTTTTAAAGTCTTATAATTTAGGGATTATTTGTCAGGGACAGATTAGCTTGTGTTTTTCTTGTAAACATTGGAGAAGTTAAAGGAAATAATATAGTTACAATCAAAGTGTTACTAGATAAGATCCCTTACAGGGATTAGTTCGCCTTTGTACTTGTATAAATTGTTATATATATGTATACAATAAATAATATACAAAACCTAATTTGCGTCGTATCCTCTTTGATAGTTCCATGTTCCATGTGGTTAATGAATAATGATGGTTTGGTTGGGAGTCAACATCCAAAAGTACATGTGGCAAAAACGATCTCCCCCTTTATACATAAAATAAAACACATCTACTAAATAATAACTTGGCTATACGCCGAACGTAACCAATACCTGTTAGGACAAAACGTATGGTATCTGTGTGAATACTTTACAGTAAGTGTGCAGTCGCCATCAGCTATATCGTAGCGTCCGGAGTGCTCAAAAATATCTGAATACGCCTTTATTGCCATAACGATAGAGGCAGGATTAGATTCATCATTTTAAACGGTCACTGCAATAGAAATACGTGATTATTTTTCTGTATTACTTATAAAACCGTACATAATTAAAAATAATTATCTGCGGCTCAATTTTACATCATATTTCCGCTGATCGAAACTTTATTAATTTCGTGAATTATGTAAATATGTATTATTCATTGCATTGATAAATTTAATGAAGCCAATAGATATCGGATTTCATCGCATTCACATTATTTAATTAGTGAACTACGTATACTTATATTACTTGCCTATAAAAAAATATCTAATAAGCTATAAAATGTGCATTACACCTTCGATGTAACTTGTAAAGTAAATATTATTGTAGGTAATAAAAATCGCCAACTATAATCTCTGAATTAGTGTTATCATTATCAACCTAAAATAATCTACGTAAATAAATACAAAGTACAAATACCTACTAGAAGCTACGTTAAGAATGCACGAGTGTAAGTTTCAAATTTACTTAACATCAAATTTTGCACCTATTTTAATTTAAAAATAAAGTTAAGTTGTTAATAAAATCCTGAACTATCGATTATCGATCGAATTATCGCCGTATTAGGTACAACACTATATTATATTTTTTCGTCGTCGGCGCTACCTGGGCCCTAGGTAGAGGTTTCTCAGAACCGCCACTTGATTTGATAGCGCTCTCCGAACAGATCGTATTGCGAGGCGTTATGTTCGAATTATGACCGTTATGTAATGCAATCTTCATGTAAGTACATGGCCGCCACCGCTCGCTTGGTATGGCGCCCTGGTACTCTCGGTGAAGTTTGGATCGCGAACGGTTGCGAAATTAGACTGTTGTTGAAAAGTTTTAATTTTATGAACCTTATTTTTAACGAAATAAGGTCTACAACAAGTCAATTAAGTTGTATTTGGATACTGGATGCCAAAAGTATTATTTCGCTTTATTAGCAATGTATGAGGCAAGCAAACACTAAAAACCTAACCGAGATTTTCTTTTCCCCCGAAATGGAAATCTTTGACTCTCAAACATTTGCTTGCTCCTTTCAAAGATAAGATTACCCAAGCATGGAAACTCAAAAAGATTACGTGGTGTATCAGCATACCGTGTTAAGAAGTTAGTAGGTATTCTTCTATCACTTTTATCAGTAATGTTTCCGACTAATAAATAACTCTAGCACTTCATTCGATAGAAACGTAAATACCACCGGATGTCTCAAGAAGCATGGATTGTTATCGTCTTTTCGCAGAAAACTTGGTACTTACTCTTTTACTTATGTATAGCCATAAATAATAGGCACTAATTTGCTAAAATCACATTGACGCTAGAGACAAACTTAACAACACTATAAACGATAATAGCATACATAATATAAAAGTTGGAGTTAGATCTAAAATAAAATTTGAATACATAGATGATTCTGAGAGATGCTGTGTGACCAAAGATGCAGTAACCAAGATGAAAATGTATTAGGAGAACATAACCGCTAAGGAATTCGCTTCACAGCACAGTACGTGCCGCGATTATACCAACGGCGTCCGCTGTAGAATCATGCAGCGGACGTAGCATCCTGACCTTACACATACAAAAAACTATTGAATAAAAATGAAGGATTATACTTTAAAATGTCCGACGGCAACTCAACACAGTACAAAAACGCTTTCTATTTTAAACCTAATAATAAAATAACGTTTGTAAAAACGTTACCTGTTCAAAACTGCAACCGGTGCATTTTATGGTCGCAAATTGCAGATAAGGAGCGCATAAGTTTGCAATTTGCGAGGAATTAAAACTTTATGACAATGTCACCCGCGGCATGACCAGGGGCGCATGGGCGGCTAACGGCGGGCAGTTATCGATCCATTGCAACTGCGCATTTTGGTCCACTAGGGCTTAGATTACTGCCAATGCCAATGCTAAAATTATTGAAACATATTATTTATAGCGAATATATTCTCGAACAAAATATATCTGTCAGATAAATGTTAGGTGTAAATTTCTTTTACGGGAAAAAAGGTAGTGATAAATCTATCTCATGGATATGTATATTATTTATTCGAGGATTGTGAAAAATGCAGTAAAAGTTGTCACATTTTTTTATTGTTCGATTTCTACCTCACAGTTGCATTTGCCCCGCATGACCTTATAAACAAACTTTTAAAGAGATAATCATTATAATTAGGGGTTGGATGGAACTACATAATTTTACGTTATAACTGTATTCTAGCGCTGTTTTGATCTTTTTCAACAACTGAAAATTATTTAATTATGTAAAACCATTGTATGTAACCTATGGTAGTCAAAATATCAACATTATAGGAAATACCTCGTCTCACTTACTGACTACTATAATTACTATGTGTAAGTTATTTAACTATATTTTTAGCGTTGCTCTGAATTCTGATCCATTTCCACAGAATTCCGTGTCGTAATCTTTATTACTATACAAAACCTTTGTCAAGTTAGTCATAACGTCAACATTATGGCAAACCAGTACTTAATAACAATAATGACTAAACGCACCGCACTATTACCGTGGTACTCGGAAAGGCCGCAAGTATTACTACTTTGTATTCTTTGCTACTGTGACACATTCCCCGTGAATCATGCTGTGACAACCGATAAATACTTGGAGTGCTTTACTTTTACGCCTTTGATAATGCACAGTGCACACACAGTTTTTTACTTTTTAAAATTAGACGTATTAACCCACTTAGGTAGGTACGCCGACCAGAGGGCCTAGTGTAGGTAATAACTTATAAAAAACGTCTCGATCGCGTTTGCGTTTTTCATCGCCATTTCATACAAATGACGACGAAAACGCGATCGAGACGTTTTTTTATAAATTATAACCTACACTAGGCCCTCTGGTGTTATAACACCGATTTTTTTTGGGTTGTAGTGTTTATATTATAGTGATTTATTGTCACTATATACGATATAGTGACAATTAATCACTATATCGTAAAAAATCCGAGGGTCACATTTTTTGGTTTCAGGCTTATCTTGGTTAAGGTACTGAAACGGGCACCTAAGTACGAGTATGTTCATACCCTTTAATAGACTCCTTGTTTTTCATTGTCAAATGTTCATCAATTACCTGGAAACAAAACAACAAATTAGAGCACATAAAAGTATAACTAGAAATTATATACTTACTAAGTATTAGTATTAGTAAGTAGGGGGAATACAACCATGTATGACGACGACCATAGATAATGCACCATATGGTCATCAGTGTTGCCAATGACTAAAAAAAGAATGTGTTCGTTTGATCAATTAGTGTCCGTTCAATAACGCGTCCGTTTCATTGCGTATTTCCCCTACTAGTAGTTTATGGCCGCAACTAGCGTTGAAAATTTCCGGATTAAATCCCGTATCTTTCGAAACAGCTCGTTTTTTTCCGAATTTTTTCGAAATATCAATGAAATTTTCCACTTTAATTTTCGACTCAAACCAATGCGAATTAGGTCTAATTTTCACTTATACCAGAAGAACGCGATGTCATCGAGGAAAAGTCGATTGAAATAGATGGAAAATAACGACAGTGACAGTGATATTGATTATTTCTGTTAAAACCCGAAAAAAACATTTGCTTTCTTCCGACATTTTCAACGCTAGCCGCAACACAATTCCCATGCAATTCTGTACAAAATAATATAATAGAGAATAGAAAAAGTGTAAGTGTTTTTTTTTTCAAACATCCCCAGCAGTGTACAGTCAAGTGCAAAAATAAGTATCGAAAGAATCCGCTCATAAATATGTTACGACGTTCTTATTACACAGCATTAGAGTGCACTGGGACATATATATTTTTGAACATTTTTGTGTACATCTTATTTTGTCTTTGGTTGTACAGCTTTTTGTTTTTCAAAAGAATGAATACATTTTTTAAATTAAAATTAATGGTTACTAATAACGGACCTTCGTATGTCTTTTCCCACCGATTTGAATGAGACCTGTAGATTTTATTCTTAAGATACATTTAGTCCTTCGATATGGCAACCCTACTCGTAGTCACCCCTCCGTCGCGTTAAGTGGGCGATAGATAAAATCTCCGATAGCCCTAAACTGGTTCGATTATGGCTGAATCACGGGATTCTCAACACAACTAGAAAATCTTCCGAGTGCGTAGCCAATATGCCAATCGCAGTTCTCTCTATCTCTCTAACACTCTTTTGTATTAGTGCAATAAAGACAGTTTTCATTCGTATGAAATTCGTTGACGTTTCGTTCGCGAAGGCATCATACATGTACTCAGTCTAACAATCCCAGCATAGCCAAGCTGACGCTAAGCGATAAGTCACGTGATCATAATAATGCATGGAAATGGTCACGTGACTTTTCGTACGAATCTGTCATTCTCATACATTTATTACTTATCGCTTATCGTATACGATTGCAGGATGGCATCTTAGGTTGGACGGATTGTTGAACCGGGTATATTAAAGAAACATAATGCGTCTTTAACCCTTAATTTGGCAATGTTCGTCACAATGAACATGGTCTTCGACCCACTTTTTGTATTTTTTTTTAAGACAGAATTTTCTGCTCTATACAATGGCGAGGAGGCTAGAACGCACGATTTTTTTGAAATTTGCCAAATTAAGGGTTAAACAAAACTAAGCACTCTTAACCTTTCGTATGCTTACCGTAAGATGGGGCTATTTGAGATCCACGGGACTATTTGGTACTAAGGAGAAAATAGCATTTAAGCCCGATTTCTTTTTAGCATTGAATATTATGAAAATACGTGGTCCCAATCCCAAGTATAAGATATTTGTTCCAAATCTTACGATACGAATATTTATATGGGTCTAACACCTTTAATTTCGATGTTACCAAATAGCCCCTTGGGTCTCAAATAGCCCCATCTTACGGTAGTAGCAGATCTGCTCCATTACAATTTGACTTTACGTAATAGCCGTCAAAGTCAAATTTTGATTGAACTGCTTGGCGGTAGCGCATCGGGATTGACAGCGACAGGCGATAAAATTACGTATTCCCGACCGAGATTCAGGAAACTTTTTTGTTTTTTACGTGTCTATTTATTAATCAATCCCATTTTTATATCAGTTTATCCAGCAGCTTGGTATATCGCGTCTAACGTAATATTAATTATAATGAATCTATATGACTGTCTGAAACACTACTCAATAACAGGCCTAAACCGCGTACTTGGGTAAATTAACTTTTTTGTCTGTTATTACCATGGTTACGGTCGCCTGAGTCACGCTTGTTTTATGCAAAATTGTGCTATTTAAACTAAGCAAACATATGTTTTTCTGGTGTTAATAAGCCCTTTCCTAAATGGGCCGCCTACAGACATGCAGTACATACACGTTTGCATAATTTAAGTAGCATAATTTTGCATAAAACCAGCGTGACTTAGGCGACCGTAACCATGGTAATACCAGACAGAAAAAAGTTGATTCACCCACTTAATAAGAGAGAGACAGAAAAATCCTCGAAATTTGCGAATTTCTAATTTTACGGCAATGATATATAAGTAAAGATACGTTATACTCTAACAAAATGAGCGAAATAAATACTTCACATCATACACCTACGATTTATTGACAGTTGATATACACCTATCTTCATACTTCAAAATGCGTAAAAGAGATGGCAAAATACATATACTCGTATTTAATAAATAAAAAAGAGACAACTAGCATTTGACAATTGCGCGTGCATTCTTAAGGTTGTTATTGATAAACATTGTTTTATCTCTGTTACTCTTGATCTTAAACAGCATAAGCTTGTCTTTTTCTCGAAGCCTTTCAAAAACGTCAAAATGGCGTCCTATTTATTTTCAATAAATAGTAAAATTGAAAAAAATATATAATTCAGTTTAATTGCGCATGATGTTTGATGTTAAGGGCATTTTTGCATTTTATTTCGTAGTTTTCACTATTGTATAACATAAAATGACATTTTAGGGCGCAGTTCATGTGATTTGCGAGAACTCGGCAGTGGTACACACCTCACGGTGGTCTGAGTAGAACTAAGAGCGATTGTTAGAATTATCACAATCTGCGCGCTTCAATTTTAGAGCCGGTGTAACATATCTCTACTTATTATATCATTGTTTTACGGTAGGGCCGCAGTTTATAAGCAGTCATGAATTATCAAAAGTAATTTGTAGGTACTCTGACGGATATCTTTATACACATTGGTCGTTGGCGTCCAAAAGGTTAATAATTTAGACCGTATTTTCTCAATCTACCCGTGCTATTAAATACTCCAAGATTTGCTCCGCTTAGTCACGGCAATCGTGACTTTCCACCAATTACACGTACCTACCTACCTACTCGGCACGGTGTGGAAAATCACCGTGCCTCAGGCTTGCTTTAATAAACCACGAAATTGCTATTAAAACAAGGATTGGTTGGCGTTTCGTAAGTGAAGTATCGGTTTTTAATTTCAAAACCCCCTGTGATAATATCATAAACGTTTCCTCCCTTACGTAGCAATGTATTTTGGAAGACCGAAAGGGACAAACAATTCTTATCGGCTTGCTAAGTTAGGAAAGGTTTATGAATAATAATTTTCATCACACCTGTAGAAAGTCCCTGCAGAAAGACTCAACTCACGACATAAGAATCAAGTCTTTTTAAGTTTGGAAGTTGCGATGTCTTAAAATTGGGACTTGAAAAACTTGAGCACCTATTTACCAACACCGAACGAAATAGACTGTGATAAATATACCCTATTATTGTCTTCATACTATCCTTTCATCCCTTGATGCCTCCCGTAAGTAATAGATTTCTATTGACCAGGAAATCATAACGGTCCGTGAGGTGAATCTATCTATTTCCGCTTATTAATCTTCGACCGGGGGCTGCCATTAGCGCCCGCACTATTACTGCAAACACCCACCGTATGTCCATGTCGTACTGGTTCGAATGTAGGCTTTACTGAGCTACAGTAAGGTTTAAAATAGAATAAGTTTTCGAATGGTTTTATGCTATGATCGGTGATCACAATTATAGGACGTGACAAATTGCGGTAGCTGAAACCATTACATCCTCTTACGCTATGTTGTCCTGGTGATTGAAAATTTCCCTTGTGGAGGGACCACGTTTTCTCGAAAACCTGCCATGGGGATGAAATCAAAACGAAAGACGGGACCAACCGAGTAACTGGTCCCATACTGGCCTACTACCGCGAAAATCGAAATTCGTAAATTTCGAGGATTTTTC
>JALPQI010030112.1:0-11450 GCA_025490895.1 Thaumatotibia leucotreta
CCTCCGTAGGCTACGGCTACCGCTTATACTATCGGACGGTCCATGTGCTTGTTTGCCACCAACATACAATTATTATTAATAACGTTATTAAATTCTTAATAAACTACTTTTTATTTTCCGAAACCCGTGACAATTGTCGTAAGGTTTAGTACAATTCTCATTCAATCTTGACATGAGGTTCCAATTATTATGTCGGAATTTCGCTACAATTGTCGTGTTTTTGTGACAATTGTAATTTTGCGTCGCAAAAAAGTAGTTATTTACTGCTGATTTATTAAAGTTCCTGCACTACATTTTTTGTTGGTGGCAAACAAATGCACGGCCCTTCCGATGGTAAACGGTAACTGCTGTCTATAGACGCCCCAGATTGGAGAAACAGTAAATTTATTATTGTAGCACTTGCCAATATGGTGATATTGGGAGTGTGATTTTTTCCCAAATACTTGTTTCATCAAAGCTCAATATTATTGACCTGTAACCAAGTTATGCAGACACGTCCGCATAGCGGTTACTGCCTGGAGTCATTAGTCAAAGTGGACTCCTGCATAAATTACTCGACCAATTAGTTACATTGATGGGCGGCGGCGATTACACGAGATATCTTCGTTGGAAACACACGGCTGGCTGTATTTAGACGTAAACGCTGGTTTTAGTTAAATCTTATTTTAACTTATTCCTAAGCCTTACTTATTTCTAAGCATGTTCACGCCTTATACCTAATATTGGCACTTCAAATGTAACAAGTGTGTTTGACTAATGTATTATTTTAATCGTTTTAATTTAAAAAGGTTCTCTAATAGTGTAGGACACTTGCGTCATGAGTGATGGCATATGATGGATTGAAGGACCGATGGCAAAAAAAACGTACATAGTTAAGGCGTTAATAAAAAAAACACGATCGCGTCAATTGTGTTAAGAAAGTTTGAATTTGTTACCCTTTTTCACGCTTTGGGGGGAGGGGCTATGTTCAGCAGTGGATGTCTTTTGGCTGATATGATAATGAGGTTCGTATTGTTGATCGCTCGTAGAAAATTTGAATTTATCGCCCTTTTTCAGTGCCAAAACTTGTTACACGAAATTTAACTTCGTAACACAAAAATTATGACGTTAAATTTTGTTTTCAATAAAGGCCTTTATCTATTGCATATTTTTTGCAATTGACCCGTAAAATATGTATTGCCTTCGGTCTTTTCATTCGAAATTGTCCGGCAAGATCGCAGCGTTCCTGTCCAAAACGAGACACAGTGTGTCGCCAGCATTAGTATATCTTATGTAAGCTGTGTCATCACCACAGAGCTATGACTCACGACATGTTGTGGGTGCGAATATTAATGTTTCACTCTACCCTATGGCTTGGAGTGGTGACTGACAATGTTGCTTCTATATTGTATGAAACGTACAGTTAACCAATTCAAACCCTGTCACTCAAGAACCATGTCAAAGTAATAATATAGATCAGATTGTAAGAAACCTCTTACTACTTGTCGTGTTGACATCCTTCTAGTGAGTGGCTTAGGGTTTCAATTATTTGAGTGAACAAACAATAGAGTTACATTTTATCTTGGAAACTTACTTTTAATATTATTATGATTTTTCAAGCATGACGTTGCATCCGTGGTCGCAGGCAGACTGGCGAGAAAATGTATCAACACCTTCTAGCTATGCGGGTTTTGCAAACTATTCGCACTTGATCTTGATAGAGCCTAGAAGTGAATAATCAAGACCAAGTGCCCAAAAATAAACATTTTGGTGAATTGTTGCTATGATTCGATACTTACAATCATGAAAAGTCCAAGTCTAAAATTTAAATATTAGGTGACATTTGCCCTATAATTTTTTGGTTATTTTATCGTCTAGAATGCATAATTAAATCATCATCTTTATAATAGCAATTCTCGCTAACATCCTGTACAAGTTGTCAGTTTAAAGTGACAGACTAAACTTATGAGGCATGCTTAGCATCTCTATACAATGTAGTATATAACGAACGACCCAAAAATATAGCATAATAAACAAAGACTGGTATAAAGCTTCCCTTTTGACTATTCCTCAGGTAAAAATACGTTGATCCCACCTTATTACAATAAAACAAACCTAAGCTCAATTCAGACAATGAAAATGGAGCTCCACGTTAAAATTTCTAAACCATTAAGTAAGCAATTTCATTCAAAAAGACGCAATATGAATGCCAAGAGCCACCTTAAGCTGTTTCAGTGTCTACTGAATTCAATAGTCTTGTATTTTCTCTAAAATCGGAAAATCTGCCTTTAAAAGACATTGGCTTAGGTCAAATTTACATAAATGATATGCTAAGCTGAATAACTAAGTATCAGTATTATACCAAAACGCTTGACGTGAAATGACCTAGAAGCAAAATGGATATATTAAAAAAATGCTCTAAAATGTAAAATGCCCTAAATTCATTTGTCATGCACATGTTTAATGACAATGATTTTCTCAAAGATGCCATTGCGAGAACTGGAGCTTTAAATGACAAATTTCCAGCAGGATACACCCTGCTGGACACATAATGATACACAGTGTGCCACTACACAGTTGTGACACTACAGGCTTTTAATAATAACAATACCGTCCGAAAAACCCTAACCCCTCATCATCATCACAACAAGGGTCTAATCTTTAATCATCATATATTGTCAGTGACCACCATCCGTGTCATTTTCTTCAATATTACCCGACTTTTTTTTTTCTCAATATTGAAACTCATGTTTTCTTCCACGTCATAAAACTCTCGCTTTTTTACCTTCTTCCTTCCTATTCTTTCCTTAAAATCACACGATATAATGTATAGTTCTATCACAACTCACAAAACACCAAGAATTTTGAACCACAAAACAAATAACGCTGTAGCTAAAACTTCCTTTGCGACAACCGACTATGCATTACGTGTCTGGAGTTTTTGAAATTAAATGAACACCGACACCTGAAAATAAAAAAGCACTTAACTTTCGAGAGTCAAAACTCAACGCGAAACAAGATCAAACTCAAATTATTTTTAACCGACTCCAAACAAAGGAGGAGGTTCTCGGTTTTCAATTCGACTATATGTTTTTTATGTTTGTTACCTCAGAACTTTCGACTGGGTGAACCGATTTTGATGATTCTTTTTTCGTTTGAAAGTCAATATTTACCGATTGGTCCCGTTTAAATTTGGTCCAGTTCTGACAATGATATCCATGAGAAAACTACATTAGTAATTAAGCATGTGCACGACAAATTGACGAATAACTCAATATCATGATTAACCAATTTCTATTCTTTTAACTGGCTTTAAAAGAAACCAAGAACCATGGATAAGATGAAAATCATGTCGAATTCCCATGTAGCACCAACTCCCGTAATAATCGGAGACTTTACACTCGGAAGTTGTAGACGAATATATATACCTAGGGCAAACTATTCAGTTAGGTAGGTCCAACTTCGAGAAAGGTCAATCGTCGAATCCGACTCGGTTGGGCAGCGTTCGGGAAGCTACGACACATATTTTCGTCCAATATTCCGCAGTGTTTGAAGACAAAAGTCTTTAATCAGTGTGTGTTGCCAGTGATGACATACGGTACTGAAACGTGGCCGCTTACAATGGGTCTCATAAGAAGGCTCAAAGTCGCCCAAAGGGCAATGGAGAGGGCTATGCTAGGAGTCTCTCTGCGTGATCGGATTAAAAATGAGACCATCCACAGCAGAACCAAAGTAACCGAAATAGCTCTCCGAATCGCTAAACTGAAGTGGCAGTGGGCGGGGCACATTGCGCGTAGAACCGATGGCCGTTGGGGCGGGAAGGTTCTTGAGTGGCGGCCACGTACCGGAAGGCGTAGCGTGGGTAGGCCCCCCACAAGGTGGACCGATGACCTGGTGAAGGTCGCAGGAGTCCGCTGGATGCGGGTGGCGCAGGACCGGTCATTGTGGCAATCTTTGGGGGAGGCCTATGTTCAGCAGTGGACGTCTTTCGGCTGATATGATGATGATGATGATGATGATGATGATTATAGAATAGCATAATATGATAGAAGATACTTTATTTATTCATGCATTACATACAAATGTTTGATGAAAGGTGTCAACTTCACCCTGCTGTCAACTTTATTGCTATGATGTACTGTCGGGCATTGACGCCTCTACTTTACCTATACCTGTATATACTGCAAACGACCCAAGTTAATTATGCAATTGTATAAAAAATAGTAATTCGATCGAGATTAAAGCGCTTATACTTAAATAAATTCTACAGCTCTAAGTAAACAGAGGCTGCAAGATTTCTGCCCAACGGTCTCTTAGGACCATTTTGTGCTAATTAAATTTACCCCTTCGTTAGTGTTTTAAGCTTTGCAATATAAAATGCGCGCTTTAGTATCTGAATACAATTCTTGGTTATAATTCTATGCTTGTAGGTTTATTTCGGTTTCATGGGTTTTAGAAGCGGAGATTGGGTAGGGTATAAGGAATTCTCCAATTTTGAAAACTCGTTCGTAATAAGCTTATTTGAAAAAAAATTGTAAATAACTAGTTTTACAAGTAGTGCCGTCGTATGGAAATTAAATTTGGCAAGAAAAAGAAAATGCTAAAAATGCCTTATTAGATCATGATTACCTGTAGGTAGAAGTTTGTTCACTGAGTGAAATGGTGTGTATTCACTTGAGGGTTTATCCTAAGTTATTAAGTAATAGCTTAATCTAACCCAAGGAGCATCACGTGGCATACATTTGTGATCCGTTCGAGTGCCCTTTTTCCTTCTCTTACCCTTTTTAAAATTAAGTTTTGAAGATGAGATCTCGAGTCGGCGACATCGCTATGTAATTAAACAAAATTAAATTTTATGTAGTTGCACGTAATACCATACTACATTAGCAAAGCTGGCGGGTGGAGCCGTCACTGGCTCCCGTTACTTTTACTTAGCGGCATGCTAAGTTAGGATTATGTTTACGAAAAAGAAGGAAAGTCTTTTACAAGTTAAAATTTCTAAATGTTCATAAGCTTTATTTTTTCAGAGTAAAAAATAACAAAAAGGAGAGACAAGATTAAGATAAAATTAATCACTAACTAAAATTATACTACAATGAATATATAAACAATTTACCTATAAATGATTGCCTTCTAAATGATCAGCCTACGGCATGGTGCCCATGACACTGGTGGCGTTACCTAGCTGAATGGCTAATGAGATTCTTTGCGCGAGGTAAGGCTTGGGCACTTTCAAAATGAAAATAGCCAGTGACAGTGGCAACAAAGAATTCTACAAGTTAAAGTCCACATAACAATGCTCATTACAATTTTTATTGAAATATCCACAAAGCTTCCATTGTACCTAATCCAGAATGTCCTTACAAAGGCACTAAACTAGACAATTCTCGTGAAAAAAAGTCGAAGCTCAAGAGCGTAGAATTTAAACGACAACCTTTTTGTTTTCCCAACGTTTTCTTTTACCGTTACAACAATGAAACCTTTTTAGTTACGTTTACTTACACACTCCTCCCGGCCAACACAAAATAATTATTTAAAGCACGGAGCAAAAGTTTGCAGAGAAAAATGCACAGTTAGGAAGGAGAGAAAATGTGTAAATTTTAAATGGAAACTTCTATTTACAGTTTTCCCTGGCGGACTTTATGTAAACGAATAGTCGGTAGATGCAGTAACTGATTTAATTTCCAAAGTTTTTTAGGATTTCGCGCTTTAAGTTATTATTCCGTCTGCAGTTTTAAGTGAAGACTTATTTATTTGGAAAGTTTGTGATGTGACGTCAGCTATTATTTCTTCGCTGTTGTATTTAATATTTGTGATGCGATTGTAAAAAATATTGCTAGCAGAATTGAGCTCTTGTAAGTGATTATACCACTAGTCATACAGGCTGTGAAAAATATAGAATTGCATTGAGTGAAAGGACCAAAAACAATGGTCCAAAACTTTGTCATAGGCATTCTGCAATCGTATACAGTAAGCGATAGGTAATAAAATAAATGTATGAAAATGACTGATTCGTACCAAAATTTACGATTTAATTTCGATACATTATTATGGTCACGTGACTTATCGTATACGATTGCAGAATGCCATCTTGGCTAGGTCTGCTGTATTGGTCAAGACTTCTGACATAAAGCCATCTTTACGCTTGAATCATATTTTCTTTACGGTATATATTTTTGTAGTTCTGTGTTTTAATTTTAGCTCAAAGTAATTTCTTCCCTTTTTTAGACCTTTCAATGAAAGCAGCCAGGGGCTTATGAGTCCCGTTTGTACCAGCTGACGTCGAGGTTTTAAGCAACATTGTTGAGATAAAACTTCACGTTATTGACTCTGAGCTAATTCTATTTACATATCACTATTGAATGTTACATTTTGCTTATTGTTGAAATTGATTTTGTTTGTTTTTATCTAAGCCATGTATGTTGTGGGAATTAATAAAGATTTATCTATCTATCTATCTATTTGGACATTGTAAAAGACAGACAGAGATACCTTAAAACCAAAACTACATATTTTAAAAATCGACTGATTTCTTCAAAATATTCATAGATTCCTAAGCATTTCATTCAGTTGGAAAACGTTCTGTGAAATTGAGGCCCAATGATCTCCACAATGAACGGTCATTTGCCGCCCTAAATCCAATAGTTTCCCGCGACCTTAACCAAATTGTTAATCACACTGCGTCTTCTTAAGAACCTTTATTTTATTTGGAAACGTAAGTAATACCCTAATCACATCATCAGCCTATCTCGTTCCACTGCTGTAGGCTTCTCCCGGTGACTTTGCGTATAGACGCATTAGGAGGTAAGAGCCTATATTCGCCACGCCACGGCAAGCGATTGGCGCAGCAATGTGTCCACTATGATGACGCTGTTGCCCATCATCAATCTTGTATCAGTGACACTTAAATCCCTTAGTTGAATCTTACGACACACGCGAGAAGAGTTGAGATGGCGACAAATGTATTCCTCCTGCCGTCACTACTCTAATACCTACTGCGTCCAAAACAAGGTACCATATTAGTAGTAACAGAAACTCACGTAACACACCTCATATACTCCGAAAATTTTCCAAGTAAAATTCCCGCATAAAGACAGAATTCAAGTGATTTATACCAAACGCCGAGCACACTCGAAAGTACGCCGTTTAAAGTTTTACGCGTTAGACATTACGAATATTTATGTCACATGCTCTTGTTTTGCCAAAAATTTTGTACAAAAGAACGCCTGGGTGGGTCTGAGATTAGGGTTGTCAAATGTCCGGCTAAAGACGAATAATTATGTTACCTTTTTCGGCAATGCCCAGACAAGTTAATAGGTACTTATGTTCATTAGCGCAACAGTATCTCGTTACAAGAAAGACTATATACAGTGTGCCAGTACAAAATGAAAAAAATGTAAACAAACTTAAAAAAATACTTTCATTACTTCATTATCACGTACTTTCAGAACACAATCTTGGTCTTATCACTAAAACTTTGAACCTTGAGTTCACATATACTTTTAGTTCATTTTCTTTATATTTATTAGTAGGTATTAACGTAAAAATAAATTTACGAACGTCTTTCACAATACGTGTAAAGTAAACAAAATACTATTGAAAGGCAGCTAATATTTGTTTATATCTTTTTCGTTCTCTACTGTTGCACGGAATACCTCTTTCGCTTTTATTAATGTAGTCAGAAAGAGACGGGAAGTCGATCTCGCCGCGACAATCATGTACTAAGCCTAATCTGTCTTTGTCTGGATTTTACGGGTGCAATATAGCACACGAAATATGAAAGAGAATGTATGAAAAAAACACTGTCAGCCTTTTTGGTTCTTATATCCTTTTTATGAAGCCATATTCAGTTTTTTTTATTGTAAGACCTATTTCCTGCTCTCAACTATTATTATCTTTTCTATTTTCCCGTTTTTTCTCATGTACCTACAAAGTTAAACGCTATTGTCTGTTTACACGTAGTAATTTAATGATAGTTCTATAATATTAGGTAGATATTCAAAATATTTGTTGACTTTTGTATACCTCTTTAGTCATTTCATTTTGCATGTGAAGTTTGTATAATGCATGTAAGTAAATGCTGTGCAAACCACCCTAAACCTTGATTAAGAGAATAAAAAAAAACATTAAGGTTATTTGTAACATAAGCTGAAGTCCGTATCTAATGAATAGTGTTAAAAAGCAACGTACGTCTTGAGAGTTTGAAAATTGAAGTCTATTTATCGACATTAACTAAAAATGGACTTGGAGCACAGATAGAACTTTTATACGCACTTGTGCGAGAAGTGATTAATTTTTGGTCAGATCCAAACTTCGGAGGGCCATCTATACTGAAAATGTCGTACGATATACTTGTGAAAAGGAAATTCGTAACTCGCATTGATTTAAAACATTCCTTTTGATCGTGTTTTTATTTATCCCCACTCGTTTCGAACTTGTGTCGTAATGTACAATTTTATTACAAACAAGTAACAAGCTTTCGATAAACCGGCCCGTGGCAACCCTAAACGAGATGCTTTATCTGGAAGAGTGGATCGAGAACTAAACTTGTACGTGGTTTCTTGAACGTTTAGTAAGGTTGCAGTGCCGTAAATACGAAGTTTAGTTTAAAACTGACCATTTTATTCGACTGACGGAGAAGTTACATGTTAGGTACTGTAAATATACTCACATTTTTATGTTGAATTTGAAGTGACAGAAATAATGGTGTCATTGACAAAGATCGGATCAAGTGAAAATAAATATAGTTCGAGAAATATTATTTGACCGACTGTTATCTTACTTACGACTTTTTGTCTTGCGTTAACACTAACTAGATAATCAGCAGTCGAACACTTTTCTATAGTTAATGACGCAAAACAAAAGGTCGTAAGTGAGATAAGAGTCGGTCAAATAATATTTCCCGAACTATAATAATCAAATATAAAAAATTCTAACTCTCCTCCGACCGATTTCTTCAAGATCCCCTCATTAGACCCCGACAGACGAATCTTGGGGTTATACCCGTGCTATAATATAGGCCAAAATGGTTTCAGATTGGGACCCACGGGAAACCTTCGATGGTGCTGGCCGCGGCATTGGCAGACCGAGAAGGAGATGGCGAGACGACCTGGACGCGTTTTATCAGAATTGGCGGGAGAAATGTGACAACCGGGCCGAATGGAGGAAAAGAGGGGAGGCCTTTGCCCAGCAGTGGGACACTAAACCAGGCTGATAAAAAAATACATACAAGAAATAAAGTTAGGTATAATAAATAATGCCTTTTTTTTTTATACCACGCCTGATGGAAAGCAGTCACCGTAGCCTATGGGCGCTTGCAACCCCAGGGGTGTCACATGCGCGTTGCCGACCCAATAAGAACTTGTACACTCCTCTTTTGCTCTCATGCCTAATGAAATAAAGTGATTATTTGTACCGTTTAATAAATATATGATGAAAAATAATATCCGAAATGAGGATATCCGTAGGCGAACTAAAGTTACTGACATAGCCCTCCGGATAAGCAAGCTGAAGTGGAAATGGGCAGGCCACATTGCACGCAGAGCAGATGGTCGATGGGGTCAAAAAGTGCTCGAGTGGAGACCACGGCTAGGCAAACGCAGCGTAGGACGTCCACCCACAAGATGGACAGACGACCTTATGAAGGTCGCCGGGACACGCTGGATGCAGGTCGCTTCTAACCGGTACATGTGGAGGTCCAGAAGGGAGGCCTATGTTCAGCAGTGGACGTCTTATGGCTGAGATGATGATGATGAATAAGTATATAAATATGAATAAAGTTCGTTATAATAAATTCCATAGAATTTCATACTAAGATCAGACCATTTCGTAGTACACTTTTATTTGTATTTTTCTTCGGTTCTGTAGGTACCTACCTATTATATTGATGTTTTTGTGTTCGTTACTAATAAAATTTCTATTTCTTTTATTTCACATTTCCAAAGTGGGTGCGCCAAAGTATTTATAAAATTGCAACTTAGATTATTGGAACTCCGAAAATTTTTCTTATACAATTTAACTTCATAATGATCGGTATTTAGAATAATCTTTGTTCATAATTATCGTCACATAGAATTATTTATGTTCATAATATTGTTTTTCATACATATTTTTAGTACTAACTTTTATGTTTATATAATTTTTCACTATACTTATTTTATGCTATATATTCTAATGTTATAGGTATTTATTTTTATCTGTACTGGTTTTATCTATGAATTATTTTTGTTTAATTAAATATAAATCGTACTATTACTGTAAACTAGCTACATGCACAAATCAAGTTGTGGCAGAGTAGGTACTGTACTAAACGGGTTCCCTCTAAACTTTTTTTGTCCGAAACGCTTAGGACATAACAGACTTGGTATAATCTATTTTGGCATCAACTTAATGAGACAGAAACATCACTTGGCTTAAATTTAATAACAATATTTCGAATATTATTTTGTCCGAAACTATCTTGGCATATCATTATTTACGCCGAGTGTTATAAGAATTAAATTTACATTTTTTTTTTTTGGGCATGTAGCCACATGTTCGAAACTTGCCTTTTTCGTCAGGCAGAATTTGCTGTGAGGGTGAAAATTTCTGCAGTGAGCGAGCGAAGCGAGCGAACAAAACCTTCCGGGGCAGATCAGACTCGGATAGGTTAGGTTAGAAGACTAAGGTGGGAGCTTTGCTCCCGCCTTAGTCTTCGAGGTTATTTTTTTTTAGCAACCTAGAAAGTACTCAGCTCAGTAACACAGTAAGTAACGTACAGAATATTACTACTACCTCGATTATATTGAGAGATTGTAATTATTCCTTCTCTGTTATGCTAAAACAAACTATGCCGATACTTTTTATGCACATCCAGATTATGCCTCATCATAAATAGGAGCATCGAAATTATGCTCGAATAATATTCGAACAACTCGAAATCTGCCACAAAGAAATATGCTAAAGTTGAGTATGCCACAACAGTTTCTGCACAAAGCCTTACTACATAGTTTATGTTATTCATAAAAGAATTATACCACAACAGAGTGAACCTAATGGGAAAATGTTAATAAATAAACAATTTATTTCAAATAACTTTATGAGTATAGATTAATCTACTTGACGACTTTAGGAGGATAAAATTTCGAAATAAAAATCGTTATGAACATTGTTGGTAGAAGTATAATTTTTAGTAAGAAAAAAAGTATGAGAAAAATTTTTCGGAGTAATGATGATTATGAGTAAAAAACGGTATTAGTAAAAATATTCGAAGAAAAAATTGTATAAGTGCCAATATGGACCCTTCCAAAGTCTGTTAAAAATCGGAACATAGATATAAAATATGCTTAGCAGATCGTTTTATGATCAAATTTTCGACGATCCATCCTCAGCATTGACGCAGGTAAGACATGGTCATAGTAATACGAGTATTTTGCTTGATTCGTACCTTCTTTTCCATTGCAAGTAGGTACATTCGACGATATTACGCCTAA
>JALPQI010030114.1:0-13015 GCA_025490895.1 Thaumatotibia leucotreta
CGTTACTTTGTCTATCCATGACCGTTAGTTTCAGGTAAGGCAATAATATATGAAGACGGTGCCAAAAAAAAGTAGTAACTATTATTTTTGCGCGTTGAATTTTATAGTGCAGTAGCCATTGCCACGAGATTGCAAGTAACGTTTACGTTATTGTTTACTCCATTCGTAAAATGAAACTGCTATCAATCCGGGGTGCTTAGACAAGTTGCCAATCGCTAACGCTCAATCGTCAATGGTAAGCGAAAGGTGGCTAACTCTCGTTGTCGCGCTAATATAAAATAGTGACAGAGAGGGAAAACTACGATACGCTACTAAGCGTTAGCGATAGGTAGGCAACTTGGCTAAGCATCCAACACTGATATACAGGGTGTAATCGTTAAGTGTTGCCAGGCCATAATTCCGTAAATATAGCAGATACCAGAAAACTTCTAACTGATATCGAAAGTACGTTACCCAACAAGTAAAATTACATTAATATTCTTTTTTGAAATAAAAGCAGAAATATCTCAAATATTAACTTCATACCCTTCCATACATTTAGTACGTAACCGTTCATTCAAAGACTATTTTAACACGAATATTTTTTTATTTAAGATTAAATTTTACATTAAATATTTCATAAACGGTAATCTTATTATTTTATTACAATGTATTCGTACAAATAATGAATCTCTAACAGTTTTATCTGTTATGACACCCGACATTTTTTAAGGCTAGTCGTCATACTAAATGTACGGGAGCGTTTTAACTTAGTATTTTTAATATTATTCCATCTATTTAGAAAAAGTTATTAATGCAATTTTACTCGTTGGATAGCGCACTTTCGATATCAGTTGGAAGTTTTCTGATATCTGTTATATTTACGGAATTATGGCCTGGCCACACTTAACGATTACACCCTGTATAGGAGCAAGCATGACGGACTAATAGTCATCAATTAAACGCTAACGTAAATACTTGCCAACTCATAGTACAGTCAAGTGCAAAAATAAATATTGAAAGAATCCGCTCATAATTATGTTACGACGTTCTTATTACACAGAACTAGAGTGCATTGGGACATATTTTTGAACATTTTTGTGTACACCTTATTTTGTCTTTAACTGTACTACGACTACATATCGCAACCCGTAAACATTGGAAGAACTGTCCCAATATTTGTCATGTTATTTTTTTAAATTAATTTTATGGTTTGTTGTAATTGTTGTTGTTGTTGTATTCTGGCCATTTTTTCCGCAACTCGTCATCAAACGTGCCTATTTCGCGTGGTCCCAACGATGGTCCAGTAGTTGTTGGGGACTTCACATACACCCTTGAATTTCTTCGTAGGTGTATGCAGGTTTCCTCGCGATGTTTTCCTTCACCGTAAAGCACTTGTGAATATCAAATGATATTTCGTACATAAGTTTTTGAAAAACTCATTGGTATGAGTCGGGGATCGAACCCACGACCGCTGCGGAATAGCTGTGCTTTTTACCACTCGACCACAAACGCTTTATGGTTTATAAATTTTATTAATGGTTTATAAATTAAAAAGATTAATTATGTTTATTCAACATTTTCTTTATATTGATAAAAAACTTTTCTTCTACTTATACTGTTGTAGGGGAGACCAGGTATGAACGTAACAATTTTCAGTTTTTGATTTTTTATATTTTTTTGGTAGCAGTTGTCAAACTTTGCATCTTTATGTGCAATAGACACATCTTTCATGTATCGTTTGGTACCAAAATAAACTTTATACATCGAATAGTTTTACAGAAAAATGGCTCACAGTGAAGGATGGAATTTGTTGCAATTATCCCTACCCCCAGGGCTGGTTGTAACAGTGCATAGGGGTAATAGAAACAAAGTAAATAACAATAAATTAATCAATATAATTATGTGTAATTCGTATTTTTAAGTAATCAACAGTCTTATCACTATCTCAAAGACAAACATTAACAATGAATGAATGTAATTAACATTATTATATGAGACGAAATTAATTTATACCTATAGGATATATGAGTGACGCGAGAGCAATCAACTTTTTGTCTTATTCTAAATGGCATATAAACAAATGCTTAGGTGTAATTCAAGGAATTAAGTGCTTCCCGCATTGTCCTTATTTCTGAGTATACTACTAAGCTAATCATACAATGTACCTAATATGATTAAAAAAATGTGTTTTATTTTCATCGACAGTGAATATTTGTTTCCAGAAACAAATCCCGCCTTGGGTAGTACCGCTGAACTTTCAAGTAAAACTTTCCTTTACTTTACATGTCTATATAAAGTGATGTGAGCCAGTTGGTACGTCTTTGCTGCGTCCCTGTAGGGCATTTAAAAAAATCACCTCAACTGCAGCTAAAGCTATAATTTCTATTTTGGTGGACTTCTGTCTGTTGTTATTTGTGTATATTAGACATTCTGCAACAAAAAAGGCACTAAGTATATGAGTTATATAATAAACGCTAGCCACATAGGTGTACCAATGAGCCTCCAATTTGGAAATCGGGATGAAAGTAACAAGTTGTTTCAATCATCCCTGGGTATCGAATTTCCAGAATCCCACAAACACGTAGCAAAAAAACGTAAATAGCATCATTAAAACATTGATTTGCAACCCTCAAACTGTAAATGATTAGTGACTTTACAACACCCATACAAAACGCAAGCTATAGAGTTTACCATGAAAAATCTAGCTAAAATTGAAAAAATCGTTAAAAACTTACTTTTGACGCATTTTTCTGGGACCATGGCACTACACGCATAACCTGCCGTCACAGCACCATGGGTATTACTGAGGTTAGGGGGGAATCGAAATGGCATCTAATGCCCGGAAGGACGTTCGGATAGATGTCGTAGTAAAATTTTAAATGAATTTGTTACGTTTATCCCGCGTTACTTTTATACCTGGTCTCCCCTACTTATGAACATTTTAGTAGCTAACTATTAATAGTTAGTTACATACCTACAGTTAAAAATAATTATATAAATTCTATCTTGTAGTGTGTCAATAAAGATTTTTACATAGATAAGATTAAGTACTTACACTATTAACCTTTTAAGTTTATTACTGAAGCCGATTAAATTATTTAATTAAGAGACAAGTTGGTTAACTCACTACCTAAGTATCCGTTTTTAATAACCTACTACAATATGCAGTACTTAATTTCTCAATTATATTAAATAATAAATGTATCTACGCTTTTTAATACCGGTAGCTCGGCGGTATTTTAACCACTATTTTAATTCTTATCTCGACATCTGGACACACATAAGTCCATTACAAGTTACGATAACTAACTGTAATGGTTGCAACACCGTGTGTGCTTGCACTTGCGCGTTGCGGTTCAAATTGAGTCTAAATCGCTCTTTAAAAGTTTCGTCTCGTAGCTACCTGCACATTCAGTCAGAGTGCCGTGACGATAAAAGGTACTTTAAAGGCAATCAATTTGATTCCTGAGTCATTCTATCTCATCGCAATAGAAAATACATTATTTAGGATAGGTACTCGTAAGTAAAATCAAGTAGGACATGGCGACGACGCAATTTTTTATTTATTTTATTGAATTATTGAACACAATTTTAATTAAAAAAATACAATATCGTTCCACAAAACTGTTACAACAGTTTGACTGGGAGTTTGAGTCGGAGCGGCAGTCTTTTAATTAATTGATTAATAACTCCTCTCCTCTCAAAAACGAATCAAAAATTTTCTTAATATAAATCGTTGATTTGACAGGCAGACAGACTCCGTAAGAGCTATTTCCGTCAGGTCGGATAAATGTGATTGCAGTCACTTTTGTAAAATCTAGTGCTAAACCGTGCTGCCGTTCCGGGTTTGAGAATCAGTGGAGTTACTTAGCGAGCGAAATTACTCGACATTTTATATTCCGATCTGTCTCGAGGATTCTCATCTGAAACACTCACTGCCAAAGCGTAACGCGTCTTCGTGCCGACGTCAAAATTATCAGATTTGGAACGCTGACCGTTGGCATCACAGACGGCGGCAGGGTCAAGTATTCACCACCAACTAGAACGCCGTAGTCCATGGTCATGTCGTATGTCGTGCTTTCGATAAGTTATCGTCTCACCGACAAAGCACTGACAAGGCTCTACCACGACACACGGCAGAGAACCGCTAGCTTGCCATATCAATTACTAGAGCCGCTCGGGTGCACCCAATTACGGGCTCTGGTTCACATGATTCCTATTCATCAGCGTCTGGAGATTGCTTGCAGATTAAAAATCGATTTAGCACTCGGTGCAGTAAAGCTTGGATAACTAACGCGATTAGGGATTATTGATAAAGCTCCAGAACGAGATGTGCCTGGTTTTTTTCCAAGTGTTTTCCGATACCTACTGAGTCGCGTTTTATAAAGTTACAATTTTGCTGTTTGACTCTCTTTCTAGCCAATATGTGCATGCGTTAGAGAGGCAAACAGCGAAATTATAAATTACATATAACTTTATAAAACGCGACCCTGGTGTCACAAATGGGTAAACCATTGCTGCGAATACCACACCACGAGTCTGTTTCACGACGAAAATAAACAAAATTATAACGACAACTATAAATTATGTAGATATGTACTTAGATCGGAGCTGTAGGGCATACTTATGAAATGAGACGGACATAACTTTACTTTATTTTACTTTAGTTAATTAAATGCATACGTGACAAGTACCTAGGCATAGTACCTATCCTCAATTTCTCAACTATTTTTATGCAAACTGCATTTCGAACACATTTAATTGCTGTTTACTAGTTTGCATGTAAATAACGGAAATAAAAACTAAACCCGCCTATAAAAATTCTTATTGGACACGGAGCAAGCACAATATTACATTAATTATTTTGCACTGCACCGCACAATGCACATGTTAATTGTGGAGTATTGAGGAAGTTTCTGGCCAAAGCAGCTCGCCATGTGATCATGTCGTGTTATAATTTCCATTGCCGGTATTTGACTATTTGGGTACTTTTAAACCCACACTATTTCTTAGTATTATTTATGAAATTGGGAAGACAATGATCATACAAAATTTTCGTGATACTAGTAGCTACGATGTGAAAGTAAAATAGTACTTTAAGTAGGTATGAAACTGAACTTGCACATAGCTACTTTCCAGTGTAGGCCTGTATGTCATTTCCCCTGAAGAATATTAGGTAATATTAATAGTAGATAATTATTATAATACAATTATATTTGTAAATATATATAATACAATTATATATATATTAGTAGAACACAATAACTACACTTATTTGCCTAAATTCGCACTGCAATGCAGGTAATTCTTCATTGTTATAAACATTGAATCCAATATATAAGTAGGTACTCAAATGCACTTAAACTAAGAAATTAATTGTATTAATCGTTTCGGTTCGGAGGTTCCTTCCAGAAATACTAAACACTAATTTTCAGGGACTGAAAACGTCGTTGTGTAATTACTGCTAGTTGTGTTATTAATACAGGGTTTTCTGTGTATGGGTATAAAATTGACCAATTACAATCTTCAAATTTCTAAATTCGAAACACTGTGATGCGGTCTCATTGGTTGAGCTCCCACAGCTCCGCTCCGCTCCGCGTCAGTCGAGCCGCATCCTAATATATAAGAACGATAAAAATAGTTTATACGAAGTAATCGCCGACTGTAGACATCTAATCCGTCCGCTGTAACACAGAGCAATATTCAAATGCCCACTCATACACATTTCTGTTTCTCGGTAAAAGATGGCAACACCGGTAATTGGGTGCTTCGCTCCCGGCGTTCCCTAATTGCGGACGCGATTCCCACGCGAGCGAATAGATGCGGCATTACGTATCACAGATCAACTATTAGAAGGTGCATGTATGAAGTACCAATTTTCCTATTGAGAGCGTAACCGCTTACGGCAGTTGAGTTTCCTTTTGTGATTTGTGGCATGTCTTTCTTTTGTTTCATATTGCTCAGTCTTTAGAGGGTAGTCTATGGTTAAGCTGGATTATTAGACGAGAGAGCATCTAAGGAAAACTTTGTTGCATATTGAATCTTGTACTTTACTAGTAGAGTTGTCATTTGAGCGGATTATGTGGTTCCAACTCAGCTAACTCAAATTATTTGAAGTATCTACCTTTTATCTGAATTCATGATTGTAGGTGGGCTTCAAATATTCGGATGCAATAGTTAGCGGTACCAAGTTAAAAATTGATGCGCATAACTTCAGATACGGTGAAACTAAAAAATATGGACGACTTGGAAGTTTCTTATATTCACAATCAGTATAGCCATATACTTCTATTATAGTATATTAAAGGATGCATATGCAGCGGTTGGACGATACATACTTTTTGGTAATCCAAAAAGAAAATGGAGAAAAATCTAGGCAATTTCAGAACAATCTGGGTGTGTAGCCGAGCATTTCTCAAATAGTTTGTACATTTGGATAACGTCTTTGATATTGATATAAAAAAATTGTAGGCTGGTAGAGTCAATGATCTTGAGCAAGATGCACCACATTTCCCAAAATATTTGTATGAAACGTTATTTTTTGTTACCAAAAATGTATAGAAATCTGGTAACAAAAAAGGAAAAGTTCATACAAACTTCCTGGGGCATTTTGGGAAATGTGGTGGATCTTGTTCAGCATCATTGTTTCTACCTGTCTTCCAATTTTTAAACGAATTCAAAAAAAGGAGGAGGTTCTCAATTCGACTGTTTTTTTTTGTTGTATGTATGTTGCTACTCAAGAACCTTCCCGCCCCAACGGCCATCGGTTCTACGCGCAATGTGCCCCGCCCACTGCCACTTCAGTTTAGCGATTCGGAGGCCTACCCACGTACCGGAAGACGTAGCGTGGGTAGGCCCCCCACAAGGTGGACCGATAACCTGGTCATCCCAGTCCACTGCTGGGCCTAGGCCTCTCCTATTGACTATACGTATAAACGCGTTAGGAGGTAAAGGCCCATAATCGCCACGCTACGCAAGTGGATTGGCGATCGCAGTAATGTGTCCACAATGATGACTGCCGTTAACACACGGCCTTGTGTTGCAGCAATTTCTATGAAAAAAGTACACCTGAGCAAACTCTTTAGTGTGCATACCTTTTTTAAGCAACTTTAGATGCGCATACATTTGTCACCACCCCAACTCCTCCTGCGGGTGTCGTAAGAGTTGACTAAGGGATTAAAGTGTCACTGACCATTCTACAAGATTGATGATGGGCAGCAGCGTCATCATAGTGGACACATTACTGCGATCGCCAATCCGCTTGCCCAGCGTGGCGATTATGGGCATTTACCTCCTAATGTGTCTATACGCATAGTTAATAGGAGAGACCTGCGTCCAGTAGTGGGCTAACATAGGCTGATGATGTGTTAGATGCGCATGCACATTGTGTACCTATTCCCAGTACATTCAAGCGGTTGGGCTGGACGTATGTACAGTCGGGTTCATAATTGCATGGACACTTTATGAATGAATTCATTCATAAATCGTCCATGCAATTCTGAACGCCACTGTACTTTAACGGTAGTCAAAATATCTAATCTAGAATAAGCAGCCTCAGCTTCCTTTATGGTCGAATCTTTCAAATGGTAGTTTAATGTTTTCATCCCATTTAATAACCGCATTGCAATAAATACTGCATTTTACGCATGTAGTTTATAGCTCGTCTTATCTTTATGTGTTGAAATATACACGTAGTCTTAGTTTTAGTGCCATTTTCATAAATTAGGACTCTTGAACGTAGCCCACGTCTTTTATCGGTTTTTAATGGTAGTTTCTGCCTCATAGAGCAAAACGGAAATTATAGGTATATGGAAATTATTTTATTTAACTGAGTGCAGATACTGTAGACGTAGTCACTGATTTATTATGATCTGAGCATTTCCCATTGATTTATTCGGAAACGGTCGAAATACTGCTGTACCTATTGTACCTACATATTTAAAGCTTCAATGCGATTAACATATAAAAATGACAAATTACATTTTTGAACAAAAACAGAATAGTGTCAGGTATATAGGAACACTTAGATAGGTGTTTAGTATTTTACATGTCCGTTTACATTTTTAAATATGTTTCGAGGTTTTCGTAAGAGACTGAATTTATTTCATTATAGGTAATTCGTATATCCATATTTTTTTTAATGTAAGGTGGTCTTAAACTTTATCTATGCTATGAAAAATAGAAAACACTTAGAAGATTATCCAAGCGACAACGAAACTGTAAAAAAAAAACTCAAGTTTATTTTTCATTATGCTGCGTGGCCAGTATGTTTATGCGTAAAATATTGATTGAACCTTCATAGTCCTTTAAAATTATATTATAAAATACTACAAATATTCGATTTCGAGGTGGTAACAAATAGGAAGTCAACTGATTCGCGCTGATCGGTACCTGTCAAAGAAATAGCACCAAAAAACTCGCACGGTACACACCAAACGAACAATTTTGCAAAAAAATGTAATCATAAATAAATATATAAATATTTTTGGACATCTTTACACAATTAACGTTAAGTCTAAGTAAAATTATAAGTCCTTTTATAATTCAATAAATAGTTTTTTTAACCAATTAGGTATGTTCCTAGCATGCAGTTCAATTCGAACCAACTATGTTCCTAACATGCAGTTATTAGTATTATACGGGCCGACAATTATTCATACAAACTACTAGGCATATACTGCGCAACAACCTTTGGCATTAGAAAACGGCAGCTTTAAAAAATGTAGCCGCGTATTGGTGCATTCCACGTGAATGTCGGGTACGTGACGCCGCTCTTCGCGTACACCGAAGGTGCATTCAGACCAAACATTCGCATTCGCTATTCTATACCCCACTCTACGAAATCAACGAAACACGTTTTGTTTAACGATCGAATTTCGCAGAGTGGGGGGATAGAATAGCGAATGCTCGCTTGGTCTGAATGCACCTTAAGAAAGTTACGAATACAATTTTTGCTGTATCTTAAATTTATAAGTGGGTGTTTGTATTTATAGAGAATTCTCGCACTTTCCCAGGCGCGAATCCAGGACTTCGTTGAGGGGGGGCACTGCCCTATGATATGATGGTATTTTATACTTAAAACAGCACCTAGGCATACATAAGTCCAGTGTGAGGGGGGGCAAGTGCCCCTATTGCCCCCCCGTAGCTGTCAAAGCCGTCAAGTTCCCAACAAAGAAGACTTTTTCGTGGAATGCACCTATTGTTGATAGCACAAAGAAAATTGGCTGTTTTCATTATTAAGTAGGTATACAACACGATGTAAATTATGATAACGTGTTAGATTAATACCTATGTATGTACGTTAGATTAATATCGAAACGTAGCAGTATTAGCCGTAAAAACTTAATAACGTAGTCGGCGACAACTGCGTGAGTAAGAGCTATTGACCACGGAATTAACCTTATTTTCAGTAAATCCATAATAACAGACGTTGCGGAACATTACGTTGATTACACCGTTTCTTTAATTACGGTGGCCATTATTATATTTACTGTAGGTACAGTCTACCAATTAGAACCCTAGGCCACTCGGGAACTACTTCAATCAAAGTGACACTATATACCTAGGATGTAATCGTTAAATGTGCATATAAGATTTTTCCAATTGATATTTAAAGTGTGTTGCCCAATTAATAAAATTGCATTACTAACTTTTTATAATAAAAGTAGCAATATGAGAAAAAAATAGTTTAAACCCTCCCATACATTTAGTTCTTACGACGACTTACTCTCAAAGTAGACCGTCGGTGCCGTAAGAGATAAAACTGCTTGAAATTAGTTATTTGCAAGAGTAAACTACAATAAAATGGTAAAACCACCGTTTATAAGATAATAAAATATTGAAATTTGACTAGACCATATAAACTAGTCTTTCAACGAACGTCGTACCTACGTACACCTACTAAATATTTAGTATTTATTTAATATTATTATTTATATATATATATATTATTTATATATATATATATATTTATATTTATTTATTTAATATTTATTATAGGAGAGTTGGAAGTTCATGTTAGGGATGATTCTGATTTTATTAAGTAAATTATTAATGTAGTTTTACTGATTAGGTAATGAAGTTTTGATATCCGTTTGATATTTTCTAATATCTCTTATATGTACGATACGGAGTAATCGCCTGGCAACATTTTACGATTACACCCTGTATAAAGCAGATTGAAAGATCTCTTACTAGTTGTCACTGTGACATGGTTGTAGATGTAGAGTGCCCTAGGATTCCAATTGATTGTATTGTATACTGTGCCTACCTTTTTCCATTAGAAATATGGCGTTAAGTATATATTCTGTGGTTAAGTCATCGTGCGGTTTCTAGAAAAATAATTAAACTGGATTTTACATGTAGGTACACCATAATGTGCTGGGGTTACTGGGAACAAGAAGTTCCCTAACGAATTAACGATGTCATAAATATCCGGAAATATACGTTAGGGTAGGTAGGTATAGGTAAAGTCAAGAAATAGATTCATGTAATTAGTTGAATCAAATTGTCTGTAAGTACTACTTATATTATGCATAGGTACATGCACGTAGTACGTTTGTAGGTCGCCCATCAAGGAAACGGCTTATTAATCCCAGAAAAATGCATGTTTGCATGGTTTAAGTAGCATAATTTTGCATAAAACCAGAGACTCAGGAGACCGTAACCATGGCAAGGAAGAAAAAGTTGGTTCACCTAATTAATCAGGGGCTAGCGCATCTATTCGAGTCGCCTGTCAGTTCATATATTATGTCGCTTGCCCCACGCACTTATTTTGTTACAGTAGCTAATAATGATAAGTATTGATAACAGTTCTAGGTAGATCATTATTATTTATCGCTAAACAAAAGCAAAAATCACTATGATCACACGAAACATAAATATATTTTATTAACGATAAAAAATGAACATTACATGTTTCACAGCACACATCATTAGTCTATGATAGTCCACGGCTGGACGTAGGCCTCTCCTATTAACTATGCGTTAATAGGAGAGGCCTACGTCGCGTACGCATTAGGAGGTAAATGCCCATAATCGCCACGCTGGGCAAGCAGATTGGCGATCGCAGTAATGTGTCTACTATGATGACGCTGCTGCCCATCATCAATCTTTTATCAAATAATGGTCAGTGACACTTCAATTCTTTAGTCGACTCTTACGACACCCGCAGGAGGAATTGGGGTAGTTGCGTGTTTAACGCAATTTATCTATTTAAAAAAGTCTATTCACTATAGCAAATTTTATTTAGCGCAAATTAGTAAACGACAGTGAATACATGCGCATATTTGTATATAAGGTGTAATAATTGTGTAATTAAAACATAATTGTTCAGTATGGCAAACAAACCAACTTAAGTAGTTACCCTGGCCGGATTTCCTCGTGCTATCAATTGAATTCTCCGAGTACTCCACACCACCTCCATTCAATGTTAAGCTAATTCAATTCCGACACACAACAATCAAATTCTTATTAACCTTGTTAACTAACTCATCCGTAGCAAAACATATTACCTACTCAAATGATATCACGCACGTATCGATCGGTATCAAGCAGAAAAAAGCTGAGAAAGTGATTAGAAAAAAACAACACAACCATATCACATATGTTTTACGTCGACATACGGTCAATAACCCGATCCAATTATCGTTGCATAATAGCTTCTTTTTTACATCGATTAGATCGGTTTTTTCAAGCGCAAAGCAATTTGTGATATAGTATCTTCCTCTCAATAGTGTCTTATATTTACCGTGTGGCTATTTACTATTTGCCTTCGAGAATCAAGAGTCAACTTAAAGATTCAAAAAATGCTGACATGTTGCTTTTTTGGAACAAGTTCGGCAAATAGAGATTATTTGTACTGCACCAAGCTATAATTTTTGGTTGAAAAGAGGGTCAAATATAATGGATTCTGTCAACAACACTTAATCCTCTTGGAATACTATTAGCTTTTGGGCTTGAGTACAGATGTAGACTATTTATACAGATTAAATGGCGGTATTTTGGTACGTATCTCTCAATATAGTTTGGTGGCCTGCCACAGACAGGTACTTACAGATAATTATCAAATTTTTGTATGCAAATAGAAAGCTCGTAGCACCGGCTAATTTACAAATAAATAGGTATTCCTATCTTAAATCCTTATCTTTTGGACATGGTTGTGACACACTTGGCATTATTTGAGAAATACTCGTACGTATCCTTATATGGAAATCTTTCGCGCTTATTTGCAGCTTTTACTGGCGTCTATTTTTAACCAAATATTTGATTTCCAAGAGGAAGATAATTATACAAGTACTTAATTTAGTTTTCTTTTTAATTCCGACTAGTCAAATGAATTATCCTCTATCCTCTATTTACGCACAAATTTCGATTTAACTGAAAGAAATTAGTACCTATCTATTTAGTGTTTTTTTTATGTAAAGCATTACTTTATTTATTTAAATGTTTATATACAATAAATTAAGGGCCATTGCTAGACTAAATGAATTCTCTACAATTTAACCAAATAACAAAACTTAGACACACTATTAGTGATAAGACCTACAGTGAATAATTGATAAGCACTATAAATAAATGCACATTTCTATAACTGAGAAAATAATAAACTAAATACGTACTCGAAAATTATCAAAGGAGGTTGCTATAGTATACATTAGGTAGGTACGATACAAGTGCGAATGAAATGAAGATCGAAACGAGTGGAAATAAATTAAAGCACGACCGAAGGGAGTGCTTTAAATCGACACGATTACGATTTTCGTTTTCGCACGTGTATCGTACGACGTTTTTCAGTAGGTACATACTTATGGCCCTTCGAATATTTCGACCTGACGTAAGATGAACCACTTCTCGCACTAGCGCGTAAAAATAGCGCCATCTGTACTGAACCTATGGGCATATCATGAGCTACCACCGTGAGTTTAAC
This sequence comes from Thaumatotibia leucotreta, assembly GCA_025490895.1. NCBI lineage: Eukaryota > Metazoa > Arthropoda > Insecta > Lepidoptera > Tortricidae > Thaumatotibia > Thaumatotibia leucotreta. The sequence goes on from JALPQI010030114.1 coordinate 12,911, forward strand.
GCAGACTTACTTTCTATCCCTCTCGCGCGCTCCAATGCGAGAGTAGGTATAAGTTGAGTGATAGGCACTCTAAGTAGTCAATAAACTTTACTAGGCGGCTGCATT